>JAVCKT010074694.1:0-15209 GCA_032273925.1 Rhynchotus rufescens
ATATTTGGTGTTAGCAGTACCACATACTCAGTGCTTTCCAGTATTTCCATTATCCGTATCAGGACTTGGACAGAAATACCATAGGCCCATCTTTTACCTGCAGCCATTTCTGATTTGTAGGTTTGTTGTTCTTAGTATTTTAAATGAATTTTCCCACCTTTGACAGCCACACCCTGATTTTGGAATAACTTTAAAAGCATCCTCATCTTTTGTGCTTTAAATCTCAATATGTGTTTAAAGCCAACAAAAAAAAAAAAAAAACCCTTTTCTCCTCCCCTTTTGAATCATTATTTGTCATTTAGGCCATCAAAAGGATCTGAGAACCAGAATCAAATTAGATGAGAACATTTTGAAGTAATGATTCATTAAATTACAGCATTGCTGTTCATGCTTAAATTAATCTAGTGATAAAACAGTGCTAAATTAATTGTAAGCAGATCAGACTCTCAATGGAAACAAAGCATCACATTTGAGTTCAGCTTATTCATCATGGTCTCCCTGCTGCTTTTCGTGCTGCATGTTTCCTGCTGTCTTAGAGACATATCTGTACGCAGCCTGAAATGCCATGGGAAGTTGAAGAACTTGAACAAGCAACTCTGGTGAGCTTCCAAGTTAAATCCTTAGATTATTTGCTGGTGGACACAGGCAAATATAAGAAGAGGACTGCAAATAAATAAGCCTTTAGTCTAAGCATGTTTCTGGGATATCCTGTTAGCACTCAAAACACCTTACCTGAGTCTAGGTATTTAAACAGGAGCCTATTTGTGGATACTGTGCACTTCTAAAAATCTGTTCTCAAATTTCAGCGCCAGGATATGTCAAGGCAGAAGCCTGTGTGATTGAGCGCACTGTTAAGTTTTTCTTGTTTTGCTTTTGCATGTAGGAGGAGGTTACTCTTTTTGAAGCCTGCACACTATTTCTGGGCAAATGTTCCCACCGCAAAGATTGATCTTGATTTCTCTAACTTCCTATTGATTAGAAGCTATGATCCTTTTATTGCATGTAGTTTGTAACTCAGATGAAAAACATCTGTTCAAATGGAAGAAAGCATGTTTGTGATAGCTAAGTGTTTCTAAAACCACCCCTTTAACTCTGCACTAAAGAGGTGTAAAGGTTTTATTAATGAATTTGTATTTCTTGAGTCAGCTCTTGACTTTGACCTGGTCTCATCTCCCACATCGTGCACACATTGACTTGATTGATAAGTGCCACTTTAAAAGACAAATAGGCCAATTTTGAATCTTAGTTTTCATTTTTTTTAAAAAAAGGGGAAAAAAAATTAAAGAAACTGGTTCTTCCACTGCCAACTTGATAGAGGGGAGAAAAAAAAAGCCAAAAAACAAACAAACAAAAAAAAAAAAAATAGGACTCTCAAACAAGGCAAGTCTGCCAGTCTGCACTTTTCACCCCACAAGCCCCTCTGCCTTTTTGATCATTTTCCCACCATCAACTTTGACTTTCTCAGCTTACCTGCTGTGAAGCACAAGATCATCTCAGGTATTTTGGGAACTTTCAGAATCCTGTGACACTTGGCAGCATCCAGCTACGGCTTCTAGGAAGCAGCTGTCTGGTTCTTCCAGCATCCAGCTAAAGGCTAGGACAAAGAAAAGAGGTAGTGAGCATGGAGTCAAGCTGGATAAGAGGAACAGAAAGGAAAATGCAAGAGAAGGGTCTGTTGCAAAGAAGGGAAAAATTGCAGGCAGAGGTATGTTCCACCATGTTCTATTTTTAGTGACTGGTGAGTGTTTTCTGTGCTACATGCTTGAAACTCTGGTCCTTTTACTTCAAAGGCGCTGTGGTACTACTCTCCTGACTGTTTTAAAGCAATAGAAATAACAAAATCAGGTTGCACTCAGATGATTCGGTGTAAGAAAATACACAGCTATTATGCCATGTCATTCATTCCTAGTCTACCTGCTGTTTTTAATCTATTTGTTTAATATTTTGTTATTTGTACATTGTGCCGGGATTTTCTGTCCTTTGCCCAAATGGCCTTGCAAGTGATTAACTGCATGTGGCATTCCTGTGGCACCATTAACATCAGATTATATCGAGCAGTGCCACAGTGAAACACCTAGTAAGGAAACTTAAGCCCGAGAAAACAATGATTTATTGCACTAGATGAGTGCTCAGCAAGTCACACTGCGGACAGGTTCTGACATGTAACTGCTCTAATAGAGGTTTCTTTGCAGGCTTCCTCTGTTCTAGAGGTGCACTGCTCTTAAAGGCAGCATGGACAAATGTTGTCTTGAAATTTTTCTTGTCCCTCTCCATGAAAAAAGCCCCTGAAAACAGATCTCTAAGCCTAAAAAGCAGTAAATGTGCAAATGTGTAGCAGGGTTTTTTTTGCCCCTGTCATTTGATCCCTTAATGCTGTCAGTAGATGATGAATGATTTGGGGAGTGTAAAATATAGTCTTGATGCTGATAAGTACCTGGTAAGTGAAAAAAATATTTATACTAGCCAAGTTTCTTTCCAGAAAGAGACCTGTGCGATGGGCAGTCTCCGTGAGCTTTACCATAATTGCTCAATACTAAGACTGGAAAGTTATGTTAAGGTGATTCTTGGAGGTGCAGCTGTACTCCAAGCTGAGCATTCTAAACAATATTTCATACTTTTGGAAGGCAAGTGCTTTATCTACTTTGCCAAAGCAAAGCATGAGCACAGTGCCTGGGAAATGGGCGCCTGAGCAGAAAGAGGAGGGCAGAAACTGGACTGAGGAGGCTCTGTGGTGGCAAGAAGCAAGGGAGCTCTTGGCATGTGCTGCATGCTGTGCAGCAGGTAGGCTCAGAGATGACAAGGAGCCGGGAGGAGCTGCGGAGGTTGGTCCTGGCACTGAGTCCCGTGTATGGGTGATGGCAGCAATGAGGGGTAGAAGCAAAGGCTCACTTGTTAAGCTCCCCACCTTTTGAAAGTGCTCAGCTTATTAATTTGAAAAGGATATGTAGGAATTATTACTTTTACAAAGCTGTTTGTAGCCTGATTTTTTTCTTTTTTCAGCATGTTCCAAGAAGACTTGTCTCATTGCCAGCACCACCTTAACTGTCTCAAGAGGGAGTTATTTAAGGTAACAGTTGCTCTCAGACACAGCCAGCATTTCAGGCAATGCTACAGAAAATGAAATTCTTGGCTAGTTAAAAGGATTTTTCTGCAGAGACTTTGCATCTCACTCGAGACCTTGTGTGTACCATTTACATCTCCAAGTGCCTCATTAACAAGAACAGAATAAAAAAAGCAAGCAACCTTGAAATGTACCCAGTATAACCAGACTCTGGCACACATAGCTATAATGCACCCATTCACTTAAATTGCCCTCCAGTGCTTGGTCACCTCTTAGGAAGCATCCTCCTCCTTGGGCATTGAATGATATGGTGGGGAGGTCACCTGTGCTACACAGGAGCCTGATGCTGGAAAGGTATCAGGCTGGGCCATCCCTTTCCCACTTGGCTAGCCAAGCACTGGGGGTTGGCTTCCTCACTGACCAAACGCTTCTATCTGATCTTGGGGGTACAAAAAGATGCTGTTCTTTCTGCAACAGGACCAGTTCTGTAAAAATCTGTGCAAAGTTCCAGCATTTTATGGATCCTTTGTGAGGATGGATTCTAGTTATGGGTTTACTGTTGTTCTCCTCAACCTCTCTGCTTTTATCACTATTTCCAGTTTTGACTAATGAACTCATTTTCTCTCTCTGTAGGGGGGAGGCCTGAAGGGTTGCAATAAAATTGAATTTGAACATTGGCACAAGTATCAATAATGCTGATACAGCACTTGGTGTCTCAGGAGATCTAGAATGGCTTTTTTTTCCCCAGAGGTCAGAATGTGTCGCAGATCAGTAAAAGAACTTACTAGTTTGTCAGTATAGCATAGATCTCTGACTGTTGTCTAGGTCCTAGCAGGACCTTTGATGGAATTTGGAAAATCTGGAAACAAAAGGCTTTTGTCCCTTGGCTGAGGTTTACAGCCTCCTCACAGGCTCCTGGGTTGCTGTATTACATTCACATTGGATTACCAGAGCAGGGTTTTTTTCTCAGTGCCTCATGTCAGTCTCGTTCTTCTCAAGGCCCCTCAGGCAGTTGTTCTGATGTTTGCAGCCCAGCTAGAACAAGGAGTTAAAAATAAATCTGTGCACGGCCTGGTCCTCAGGCAGTTGCCAATCCATGCTCTCACTTAGAGAAGTTCATTGCACGGTTTGAAGGTGCATGTATAGTCCAGGGTACTTGGCCTAGCTGAGCCTTGGAGCTGTTGGAGGTTTCTATGTCACTGTGCGTGGGTGAGCCGGAAACTGCTGTCACTTCACATTCCTGCTCCTTTGCTGACCCGGTCAAAGGAACGGCTGTGATGCTTCTGTAGTGGGAGAGTTCGGAAAATGTGAAGTGACCGTGACAAGTTTCTGTATGTGGACTTTCAATTGAGTACCTGATACGCTGTCTGAAATCTGTGTGACAAGCTGAAAAGACTAGAAACATAGTTAAGTGATGGACCTACTTACTGTAAAGCTGCATGTCACGTTTATGCTCTAAATAAGCTTTCCAAACGAGGTTTGGACTGAATATGCCTTGCTGTTCAAAACCCTGGCTTGACACTGACTTTTGTCTTGATATGAGATCAAGTTTTTGTTTCCATTGCTGCTGTCTTTTCTTTACAGATCTGTTTTTCACCAGTTGTGTTTTCCAATAAATAATCAAAAGATTTCAGTTGATGGTAATGGCTGGAACAGCGGTACTGCCAAGCTCATCCTTATTTTCTGATCACATCCCTTCTTAAAAACAAGTATTTCTGGCTTAAAGTATTTTATCAAGGTCCAGAGATTTATGAGAAGTTTGTTTATTATTTCTAAGTCTCAGTTCATCAGAACTCCGTGAATTTTTCTAGTGAAGTGGTGTATATCAACCATAGTAGATTGTTTTAGATCACATCAGGGCCCTTATATGTTGGTTTGATAGTCTAAAGAGAGATTAGATGACACTTGAATTTAAGTCTTTCCCACCCATATACACAATTACCCTAACAAGCCAATTGAACAGATTTCTAATTGGAATTTTTTTGTTTTTTGTCTTAATTTTTTTTTGTTTTTTTTTTGGGGAGAGAAGAGGGTGCGCATATATCTTAAGGGTTGCACCTCTATTACTATTGGAAAATGTGGACAATATGTATGGCCATAAAAAGGATTAACTCTTTGAACAAAATACCATGTTTACTGCAATGCTGTTTTTTTGAGAAAAAGCTGCAAATTGGTGTCTGTAAATATATTTATATTCAGTTATTCTGGTTTTAATATATTCGTGTTCTCTGCTTGTTTACTTAGTGTATTCTATTGCGAAGGATGAAGTGTTGCTGTGCATTCAGTAATCACCACTAAGGTGCACTTGATCTTGGTTTAAAAAAAAAAAAAAAAAGGTGCACTTGGTCTTGGGTAAAAAATTTCTGCGACCAGTGACCCTTACATAGATCACTTAAAATTGGGAGCAATAAAATTAAAAGCAGGCTTGCCTGTCACTGCTTTAATATAGCAAGGGATTTTTTAAAAGGAGCCTATGGGATTTAAAAAGGTACAAGCTTACAGATATAAACTAAACTCTAAATAAATGGGTCTGTTGGAGTAATCCTTCTATCTTCTTTTACTATTTTATTGTTAAAACTCCAAAGACAAGATAAAATGATGGAGTATTCCTATGGGGCAAAAAAATGGTTTTCTTTTTGTTTTTTTTTTGTGTTTGTTTTTAATTGAAAAATCAAATGCTGCCTTTAATCTCCTTTTCTTGTCTAGAATACGTTTTTCTACTTGTGAGGACTGCTATTGAGCTTTAGCTTACTGGCACAGTTACACCAACCTCTAGGATTTAAACTAATTATTTAATTATTTAATTATATAACTCCCAGGCTATATGATGAAGTTTCCAGTAGCTCTGAGACGCGTACGAAAAGAAGTCAACAAAGACTTCTTATGCATAAGGGCAACTGAAGCGACTACAGGGAAGGTAATCCCTGTATGCTTTACGAGAAAAGGGAAGAGAAGACAGTTCTGTTCACTTTAACCCATTTCCTTCCTGAGGGACGTCTTATTTCTTGGCTTTCTCCATTGCCTTTCTATGAAGTTTATTGGCAATTTTTTAATTGTTTTTTCTCTGATCCACAGGGCAGGCAGTATGTGACTACTTGTATTTACCCTGTCAACTCAAGTGGCAAAAGACTCTGTAATTAATCAAAAGATGAAAATTATAATTAAATCTCACAGAATCTCGGGAGTTGCTGAGAAGGTGATAGTTATCCACTCCTGAAGAAATAAAATAAAAATGCGATTTCTAAGATGTTATCTGCTCATAATTTAACAAAGTATAGGAGCATATACCAAAAAGTATATAAAGCAAATAGCAGAAGAAAGGCCAACTGCCTGCAATTTGAAGCACTGGACTAGGAACACCTCTTCTATGAAAACTCACCTATTCCTTCTTCTGGATGTTGTCAGGGATGAGGGGGGAGTGCTCCATGTGTGTGGCTGTAATTTAGCATGTGGTCTGTATCTCTCTGATGTTCTGGCATTGACTGATGCTTTTAGATGCTGCATGGAGAGCTGTGAGCAGCTGCCAGCACCTGTGGGTAGGCTGGGAGAAGGCAGTGGTGCCTAAGAGACTGCAGGACAGAGTGCTTCATTCAGGAACCCTGTCCCAGCAGGGAAGAACTGGGCAGGTGAGATAAGGTCATGTCTGTGTCCTCTTCTTGACAAGAAAGAAAAAATTAAGAAGGGCTTCCTAGCTGGCATACTTTTATTAAAATTCTGGGTTTTATTAAAATTCTGGATACGCTATACTGTGAAAAGGAATCATACTTTGGCCCTAGTTAAACAAAGAAGTTTGATTTTTAAAGGAATCCTTGAAATTCTGCTGTCTTTTACTGGACTGTAAGTGAGGTCTGAAAGCAACTTAGCTGCTGCAGTGTTGGTGATAAATGCAGGAAAAAGAAAAAGTGATGTCAAGGCTGACTGATGTCTTAGAGTGTCTGACAAAAAAAAAAGTACGTCTCAAAGCCTGTACCTTCAGATTTTCCTCTAATCCTAAAGGTATGGTTACTTTTGTTAGTCTATTAAAAAACCCAAAATCTTCAGGAGTAAGGCAACTTTAGTTCTTAAATATTTCAACGTTTGTTCCAAAACACATTGAAACCCAAGGTAAGACTGCCGTTGGCTTCAGCTGGGTTGGGGATAGCCAGCATCTTGGAAAGCTGGAGGCAGCCCAGGAGCTTGGGCAGAACTGGGACCTGGCAGATGCTGCCACCTCGCTGGAGCGGCAGCAGCGCACTTGCCTCACTGACCCTTACCATGGGAGGGGAACTGCACAGGTCATCATCTTGCAGATGTGTCTGTGCTGCCTGGTATATACGGTTTTTGGTGAAGAATGGCCCTTTTTTATTCTTCTGGACATTGATCTGTTTATCTTGATGTATTATATAATGGGTTTTTTTTCAAACCAAAAATGGAAAGGCTGTGGTTTATGTCAAGACAGCAAGTTTCTGCTTCTGAAAGATTTGAAATAAGCACATTTACTTCTCTTCTGTTTATTTACTCTATTTTTCTTCTTTCTATCTTGTTCAGTTATACAATGGGAAATGTTATTAGCTGAGATAAAGATTAGTGCAAACATTCATGTAGCTGTACTTCCTGCTGCATGAGAGCGCATTTTTTTTTCCTTTTTGGAATAAGATCCTATTTATCTTTGTAATTGATTTTATGCTCATTTCCTTTCTGTCCTTTCCCAATTACTGGCTGCTATTCAGAGGGGTGCTTGCATGTGTCTTGAAGACAGCTGTATGCATTTGAGGAGCCCAAATACCCTCTTACACACATGCAAATGTGTGGGGGAAATGCCTGTGCTCAGGCAGATGTCTTACAGGGCAGGTTGGAAGTCTCTGGGGTAAAAGCTAAAGAGCACATTTAATTTATAGTCAGCTGAAGATGAAAATGCTGCCTGGTGCTGCAACCCGAAGGCTATGGTTTGAAGGCTTCCTGTTCTGCTTTTTGCCCCGTGAGCAAAATTCACTAGATTACCTACTTTGAAACATATCATGGCCTGTCCTGTGATGTGCCCCAGGGGGCTGTGAAGCTGCATTCTTGCAGCTGTGCAATGTGACTTGTAGCCTCACTTCAAGAACATGGAAAAACCCTTAAGCCTGTTCCAGAGCCACTGACATTACCAGCGTGAGAGTCCTGTGCACTATAACTGTAATTTTAATCCAACTCTTAGATCAACAGGAACTTCAGGCCTTAGGCAATTCTTGTGGGGACAGGGATCAGGAAGGAATGAACAAGTAACATTTTTTCACGCTGCATTTGGTGTTGATATTGCTGCACTGAGAGGTGGATTGAGGCTACTGCATGTTTCATCAGCTTAGAGCAATTCTCAGAGCAGAATTTTCCATTTCATGGTGAGCTTGTGTTTTAATTATTCATGTTAATGCTATTATTAATTGCAGGGTAACAGCACTTACAGGTTTCAGCCTAATAAGGACTGATACCTCATATGTGCTAGATGTTATGTAGTTGTAACAGTATATTTCAAAATCCAGATGCTTTCTAAGAGCTACTTTGGGGGATTATGTTCTTAAGAAACACATTAAATAATTACTTTTCTTATATTTTGTATGGAATTTTGGGGAAGCCAGGGGTTACCTGCTTATTGTGTATCAGAGAATGGCATGTTCACATAAATTTAAAGTGAATTTGCCTTACTAAATGCTGCTATATCATCATGAAGGGAAGAGGAAGTCATGTTGTACCAGACATTGATGCTGTCTCTTTACAGAATCATTGCTGACACTAGGTGTTTAGATAATTGCAGACTCCTTAAGGTTTTTCCTACTTAAGATTATGAAAAATACTGCAGTACGACATTTATGTAAAGGCCTCCTATCAACTTGACACTTGAGTTTTGTCATAGATCTTGTTTCTGCTGGTGAACATAGTTAATTTTGATGGAGTAGAGAAATCAGACATCAATATTAATATCCTTTTCTGTTCAGGGAATATGAGATGGAGATGAATGAGATGTTTATCACTGTTCTGTAACATGTCACATCTGGGGCTCTTGGAAGCACATTCCAAGAATGTCAGTGGGAATGGTGACCTCTTCCTGCAGAGATCTGGAAGCAAAGAGCCTCCATCCTACATCTTGGACCAGTGGCGTACGAGGGTGAAAAACTGTGCTTGGCCCTGAGGGGCTGTCAGAGGTGGAGCTGCCAAAAGGGATCTCCTCTAGGCAAATTCTAGGCAAACTTGTCTCAATGCTGCTGTTCTTTGGTTATCAGTAGCTTTTCTTTTATAAATTTGGGCCGCAAGTAGGTAACATACTGGGCTTTTGAGAAAGAAACAGTGCATTAACTTTATAGATAGAGATTAAAAGCAAATGTACTAATATCCAAATCTCGTAAGATAGAGTTGGTTTCCCCCAGTATTTTTCACTGGCTTTTTCAGTAGTTTAAGATGGCAAGAGGCATTTTTTTCCCTCCGTTTTCCTGCTTGTATATAGGCTACAAACTTCCAGTATTATGCATGGTACAATAGCAATAACTGCTGTTTTAGTGAGATGCACCTGACCAAAGATGGAATTTGTAAAAGCGAAATGTCTGTTACATGGGTTGGAGATGGCAGCTTTCCCAGTTTCTTCTTGTGCTGCGAGCAAATTTTAGCAGCTCGATCTGTCTGCAGAGAAAGAAAGAGGCCATTGCTGCCTTCACTACTGAGGCAGAATTGTTAAAAAAGCCAAAATGGAGCTGATGGTTCTAAGCTCTACAGAGACAGCCTAATGTTTGTTTTAGGTCACTGCTTGCCCAGTTGTCTCCCCTGCAATGTAGATAGTGTCTCCTCAGACTTTAAAATGTCCCAAAAAAATTGATAGATGAGGTGAGTTCCTCTGCTGTAACCTAGTTCTTTGGAGCTGCATGTGCCAAAGGAAAAAAACACTGCACCTTCAGGTACCTAGAAGCAAGCATGGGAAGCCCCTGCAGGACCATCATCATAATCCTAACAGTGTCAGTCTCCAAGGAGAAGGCATGTTCTTAGAAAAATGAATGAGTGGGGAAGGTAAGAGTTTCAAATAGATGCCAAATTTCTAAAGGTTAATGGTGCTTTTGTGGGCTGAATTGGTCATCAGAAATTAGAATAGGCTGTTCTGACTTATGGCCAGGGACAGGATTGGAGATACTGTGGTTGAAAACTGACCCTTGAGGCTCTCCCTTGCCTCCTGCTAAAACAGCCTTGATTGAGGATTAGATTGTAGCCTGATCCTCAAGCAATAAAATGAGATTATCAGGATGACCCATTTTTCATAGAGCTGTCTAGATGGCATTAGTTACATCCTTTAATTGTCTAACAGTTGAATCTTACACCAGTTTCTCCATGGTTTGACTTGGTGCTGATGTCAATCTAACTGGTCTGTTCTTTTCTGGGTCATCTTTCTCCTTTTTGAAAGCTGAGGCTGCAAAATTAATAATGCATGTCAAACTTGATGGCATGTAGTACGTCTCCTGAATTTCTGTCCTGTCCTGTAGTATGCGCAGAAATAATTTCCTTTGCTGTTCAGCTGACACAGCCAGCAGATGATGGCTTGTTCAGTTTGGAAATCTGACACAAATATCCAATGTTGCTTCATATTATTATTATTTTTTAACATTTGAGAACATTCGCTCTGTTCAGGAGCAATAATAAAAATCGTATCATGATCGTTAGCTAAAGGTTCGATTCTGGCAATTTTTCCTAAGTTTGCATGGCTTTATTCATTAATTCTTTGGCAGCAGTTGGCAGGAAGGAGGTAGGCACTCATTTAAAAGATCTGGCCTTGATGTGTAGAAAAAGCTCTATTGCTCTCAATTTATAAATAAAGTGTAATTGAAACAAATGGAAAAAAGTTTATTTTAGTAATTTTCTCTGGCTTTTTGTCATTAAAATGCTTTATGTGTAGTTTTGCACGGCTATCAAATGTTCTAGATCTTTATTGTTTTTGGATCACTCCTGATTTTAGCCCATATAACAAGCAGAAAGACACGGGGTATTTAGACCCCTGTTCACTGGACATTGAACTCAGGTTACAAAATTCTTTTTCCTCAAGGCTTCTTTTTGTTGTTTAATTGTGGAAAAGTGCTAGTCCTTAAACCATTTACTTTGCTTGAGCTCTTCACTTTGAGCTGCTGTAACTGCATTTGCAAATGCAGTTGCTCGTGTTGGTGTTGCAATGTTTTCTCCTTTCAGTCTTTTATTCCCAGCAGCCTGGTACATGCAGAGAAGAAACTAGAAAAGGCTACACAGTTCACGGTGCTCAGGGCATACATTGAAATTTACAGGAATGAGATGATGTAATTTGCAGACAATCTAAATCTTTACTCCCTAATGATAACTATAAAACTTGGATACCACGAGCATACAGGCTGCTGTATCATGAGTATGTAAGTGAAAGACTTTTCAAATTTTTGGACAGTTCTGTTTAAAAATACACTGGAGGTATCAACTTGTCATCTGGAATTCAATCCCTGTATTTTTCTCTAATCTAAATGAGTCTGTGTTCAAATATACGAGGATGTTTCTCTTATTCTCAGTCTACGCCTACCAAGGTTGACTCTCATGGCTCTCAAAGGTCCTCAATGGGGCTTTAAAGGTATTTAGAAGTCTCAGACATAGAAGTTAATTTCCTTTGTTCTTCCTCTGCAGTTAGGGAGCAGATTTTGCTCTACCTATTGTCTGCAAGAGCTTTATTTGGTTGTTCTCTGTCTCACCAAGAAATCGGCAGTGAGTCAGTAATATGCTAAAAAGATTCATGGGAATTTGCATTAATAGCACTCCCAAACTCCTTGAGGTCCAGCATATGTCAAGAATGTCTTTACTGTAACTTGCTGTTCTCTAGATTAATCTCCTGATGTTTTGCAGTTTTTGGATGATCAAATTCACTACAAATCTGAGCAAGTGGGTACTGCTGCTTAATGCTCAGCAATAAAAAAGCTCATGAGGTAGACGGTTGAAAAGAGAAAAAAAAATGTGGAAAAGCTGTTGCGTTGGCTTGTGTTTTATCAAATTGCTACTAGCTTTGTTACACTCAAATTAAGCAAGCAGCATGTTGGCACAGATGAGAAAACATGTTCCTACATGAAAAAGCATTGCTTTTAATTAAACCTTCTCTCCTCGCTTTTCTTTTTTTGAGAGACGAGTCTGTTGGAATTTCCTATTCATTGTCTTTTAAACTACATTTCTTAATTTTTTTTCCCAACTCAGAACTTCCCTCTCAAATGCATCATTTTCTGCATCTCCAGTATTTTGCCCATGGTTCTGGTTGACCAGATCAGAGTCTCATAAAGTTTTTCTTCACAAATAACATTTTTGGTTAAACCTCCTATCAATACCCTGCTCATCTTTAATTTGCCTTAATGCAACAAGGGAAAAGGAAAGGAAACAAGTTCAAAAGCTCTATCCAGTGATATTGTGGGTTTTCTAATACCTAGTATATTAATGAAGATGCATTTTAATGGGTAGTGTAGCACATCCGGGAGCCATGGAACAAATGTAGGAAATGTTTAAGCCATATGCTTCATTTTTTCAGTGCTTAAGATCTACTAATCTTCTTCAACCTTCTATTTCACTCACACATACCTGTTAAGGCACCTCTTCCTCAAGCATCCTATTTGCTTCTCTCCTTTCTCATCCTCCACGGGCTGTTCTGTGATGCTGCAGTATGGAAACTGGAATCTTTTCCTTCCTGGGAGAGATTAAATTGCTATGGCTTTATTTTTTATCTGTTTTGTTTATGAAGATGTTATTTTTTTTAAAAAAAGGCATCTTTGTGCTGTTGACACTCAGTGGTAATAGTGTATTTGAACCTATTAGTGTGCTAGGTTTGTATTTGTACACTTTCCTATCACAGATGAGCAGTCTCACAGCAGTCAGACATAAAGCGGTTGGATTTTTACGGTTGGATTTTTATGGCGATATCCTCACTAAATCCTTTTCCCAGCTCCATTGCTTAAATAGTTTAAAAGAAGAAATTGATGATGAGTACCACTCTTATTTCCCTGTTTTCATCCTCTTTCTAAACGGCTATGTTATTTCTTTCCTCTGCGAATGCCATGTACTTTATATTTGGTCTTGACTCACTCTGAACTCTGATATCTCTTTCTCCATACTGAACCCCTAGGCCAAACAGTCTGACACTTGTGATGACAGGAGTTCTCACAGTCTTCAGACATGTAGGTCAGATCAGATGGCTGATAACTTCTGATTAGAAAGTTAATTCCACCCTAGTTATAGTCAAGGTTATTTAGTTTACCATAATTACCTAACTAAAATGAATTCCTATATATCATTTTACCTTAGAGTACTTTCAATCTATCTGAGTCTGCCAATTGTCAATATTTTTAAGTGAAAAGACGACCTTCTTTTTGCTAATCAGAAAAGGCAGTAAGCAAGAAGTTGATTAACTGCGAAACAGCACGAGTTCATAGGCTGCTAAATGATAAACACCCTCTAACAGCAAAACATACTGTGTATTTTATTTTAATAGCAGAGGCAACTGGATATCTGAGCAGAACTAGAATAGGTATTTTGGAACTAGAATAGACCTTGTTGAACTTTATTTTCACATGTGTTTATAAGATTGATTTTTTTTAAATTGCTCACATTGCTGATTATGTTCCGTAGAAATAGCTTTTCAAGCCAAACAAGGTTATTTCCTCTGAATGTCTACTCCTGCTTGTAACCAGGACAGCAAAACACTTTGGACTGTTGCAGAGCTCTCAGGTGGGTGACATTTTAGTGAGTCTGCACAACAACTTTTGCATTTATTTAATGACTGGAATATTTTCAATATTAACCAATTTCAAGCAAAATGCTGCTAACCAGCGGAAAATTAGCTCAGAAATTACGTATGCACTAGATGGAAGGCAGACAAAAATATGATTCTGAAATGAAACCATCTCAGATTAGGGATGGGAATGCTCGAAGTGAACTACTTATGAAGAAGCTACAGAGAATTCCTGCAGATAATACTTAGTACGTAATACACAATTAAAGCCTATAGAGGAAATAAACAATATGCTTTTTCCCTACTTGCCATCTGAGTTAGAATTTGTCAGGTACAGTCAGAGGTATTCCTTGAGCTCAGGACTCTACCTTCACTCCTGTTATGTCTGTAACAAAACTTCTACCTACAAAAATCAGTGGAGAAACCTCAAGTCTATGTTCCGGAGGGTATGAGAAGAGTATTTTATTGTACATGCTGAGAGTTACTGCTAGGGTAGAATTCAGTTGCTGCTGAAAAACATCAGAAAGCTTCAAGTACACAGTTGTTAGTCCTGAGGGAATATGGTGATTTGGCTGCCGAGTTCAAAGGTACCTGCTCTGGTAAACTGAATATTAGACATTTGATTTTCTGAGGATCAATGTGAGCTAAAATGTATCTGGTCTAGTTGCAAAGTAATCTTGCAGTAAAAAGATGGTCCAAAATATGATTTTTAAAAATATACTAGTGATTGGAATGCTTTTAGTGATGCCAGTTTTAACTATTTGCCCCCTTCTGGATCTACATTGGATACAGGCATCTCCAGGGGGCTATGCAAGACACTTGCTGCAGCAGAGCCAACCATTACTCATCTCCAATGACAGTTTCAAAGTAAGTCTTAGTTAAGATAAAAGAAAAGAACTGCAGAGGATATTGCCAGGTTGCAAGCTCTTTTCATCACTGTGTTATATTTTCATGAGATATATTTAACCATCTTGTTAAAAGAATATTTGTTCTCAGTTTATTTTGGCATGTGTGAAATGCTAGGAAAGGTTGAACAGGCTCATGTCTTTGCTAGCTGCAAGTTTGCTCTGAGCAACTCAGTGTGCTACCAGCATTAAAAATCTCCAAGGACTTCCAAGACAGAAACCTCTCCATTGTGTTCTTTATTCTATAGGGAGTATGTTCCCAGAACTCCAAATCAGACCTGTAAAGATTTTTTTACAGAGAATACCTTTTTACATTGATTTCCCAAATAATTATAAATGTTTTCATGATAGTATGTAACACTTAGATATGAGGCTTCATCTTCAGAGTAACGCACCCATGTTATCTAATGAATTTAACCAATTAGCTAGTACCAAAACACTGCAAATTACAAACTTGTTAGCAAAGACTATTATGATTTAATTGGAGACAGATGTGTGATTAAAGTATTAATAGACTCGTTAATCAGTTTTT
>JAVCKT010074753.1:0-15205 GCA_032273925.1 Rhynchotus rufescens
AAAAAAATCTCGGCTAAAAATTCCCTAAGGAAGACCCGGTCCTGCTGGGGCCCTGGCACGGGGGTCTCCTCCTCCCTCTGCCCCCACGTGGTGTGCCGCTGCTTCATAAAATTCCAGGAAAACGTGGAAAAAATGACCACTTGGTTTCTATTAATCTAACACCGTCATTTCCAGCAGGCACCTCGCGCACCCAGAAGCGGCCTGCTCGGTTTCAATTTCCCCTGGGAATGACTACAACCAAGGGGATAAAGAACATCCTCAATCAGGGAATGTTCCTCGCTCCAGGCAGGCAGGCCCTGGCCTCACGTGCCGGGATCCCCTTTCCAATGGGCAGGAAGGCAGGGATGTGCCCGGTGACGCACACGCCTTGGCATCCTGCTGAATCACCGTCCCTGCAGGGCACAGGCACTCCTGGAAAATGCTCTCGTGGCCACACACCAGAACAGGAAAGCTTTCTTTAGGGCAGGGGTGGGCTGGGAGCGCCGAGGGGGACTCTCCTGCTGTGGGAGCACCACACCTTTGGCTCCGGGGCACGTTCTGCCATTCCTGGGAAGTCCCGCGGGCTCCGAGGCAGGCACTCCCTTGCCAGGTCCTTCCCCCCATCCAGCTCTTCATTCATATCTACTCCAGCACGAACCAGCCTGATGTTGTCTCCTTCACTGCTATTTCCACTCTGCAAAAACATCTAGGCCTCGCTAATACCCACAGAGCTACAACAGGTAGGGAGTTTTCTGCACAAAAACCAGGATGCCAAATGGCTGATATAAAATCAGCTAAAATTCATACATTTGCTCCAACAGGCCTTGGATTGAACGCTATAATTGTTTATGAAGCTTCACAACCCAACAGAGACATTTTACCAGCAATGAGAGAGGAATGATACGAGAAGGAAAACCAAGGGTATTAACCACGGCGCAGTAACAGGGATCTCTAACGGAACGGCACGGCTTGTTGGCCTTCCCTAGAGCTCTGTGCCTGGAAGGCTCCTTCCTCTCCCACCTCCGCAGGACCTTTCAGCTTTAGGTGTTTTGGAGCTTACGGACGGCGATGGGTATTTCCGGGTGAGCCGGTGGCTCCCGACGCTTCCAGGTGCCCGCGCGTGGCAGAAAGGCACCGAGCCGAGACCCGCCAGCTGCTGCCTCTGCCCCATGGAGCTGCCCCACTTTGCATCCCCTTGCTCACACGCATCCGAGGAGCCTGCAATTACTCCCGTTTACTCAGAACGACAATTCTCCGTGAGGGAAAACCCTGCCATTTTGGCGTTTGGGGGATTTAATTAAAACATGGGGTTTACGAGCAAGTTCTTCTCATCTCCCAGCTCTGCGCAAGGCTTTGCCGGGCTGGTTTAGGGCGCACTCCCCAACACCATTTATAGACACCATCTGCTGCGCCAATAACCCCAGGGGGGCCAGCAAGGCTCCCAGGCGGCCACTTCTTGCCACTGGCTTCTGTTACGTAAGGACCCCAAGGTAGATGAGCCTGGTCTTACCAAGGAGACCCTGCTCATAAGCCCATGTGCACCCCTGCCCAAGCCCTCCGCGCTCAGTGGGCTCCCAACTGGCCGTGCCACACAAGTGACATCACCTCCTCATGCAGGAGATGTAGCGTTGGACCAGGACACCGAGATCATCACATCCAAGGACTCTGGTGACCCTGAGAACTGAAATTAATGACGGTATTTCCTACCATCCTCCGTACCTGTTATTCAGAGCATTTTCCCACACATTCACTTCGAGTTCCACCTCGGAGAGACTGCAAATTTAAAATAGCTATGTTCCTCCCCTTCTCCCAAGCCAACACCCTTTTAAGTCTTAAAATACTTCAGAAATACAGAAGAACATCCATCCACCTATGAGCAGGGAGACAGGTGCCCTAAAGACACATGTTCCCTATAATAACAGCTCTCCTCGCTTGATTCCTGTGTTCTGCCAAGCCTCGGGATGCTTTCCATCCAGAACTCTCCATCACTGCTTCTCAGCAGTCAAACCCAGCCGTTTGGGTCACCAGTGACCTGGCTTGGTCAGGAATACATCAGAGGGGAATCAGCACCGAAAAGGAAGCACGACGGGTGCTCTTATGATCATCACAAGGGGCTCCAAGAGGTCTGAGCTCTCCAGGCTGGATTTTTAGCCGCAGAGGGGGACACAAAAAGGAAAAACAAAAGCACCCTTCCTTTGGGCACGAAAGCTAGGTGTTATTTCAGCAGTGATTTGTCTACATGGAAGAGCTGATGCTGGACGCAGCACTTTTAGACTAGCTTACTTCCACTCTAGACTAGCTTACTTCCACTCTATCAGTGACATTTCTTCTTGCAGCAACACGAGTAATGCTTTACTATGTAGGCCACCCCATCCAAGCAAAGTCTAAGTGCTTTATTCTTTTGTATGCGAAAGAAAGGCCTAAGGATAAGCCAATAATTATGCCAAAGCCATGAAAAGATACGCATCGAGTAACATTAGGTTTGACATTCCCCTCCAGAGAGCCAAACAGAGGGGAAAAGGAGCACCTGTGCCGAGAACACCTGCAATGGCATTATTCACCAGGAGCACCCCCCCACACACAGAGATTTGCCTCTCTTGAGCCACAAGTTTGAGGGAAAACACTCTACTTTTGCTTGCTTCTTCTGCAGAACTACTAAGTGAACCAGAGAGTGAACAAATTGCTGAGGAGGTGAAGCAGCCCTTCCAACGCGGGTGCAATTATTATAATGACTCCCTTTGGCCAAGACGAGAGAGATACAGTCAGAAGAAAGCCACAAGTTTTGAAACACTGCTAGTCCATCTGCTCCTGGGAGCCTGATTAGGTTTACATCTGAAAACCGTAATTAAGATAGGAGAAAAACACAAAATGATCTTTAATTACGGGCACTGCCTTTCCCTTGCTTCTTTCCCGGGAGAATCCAGCAGGTCCCAGCTACTCCACGTTTGAAGCTCAAGTGGGTTCTTGTAAATCCAAACTAAGGCCAACCTGCCCTGCACAGGCTGCCACGTAAGCGAGGTGTCCGCAGGCAAAACGCAAAGCCCTCCTGCTGCCCCTCTGCCAAGGTGCAGGGCACACGCTCTGCACTGGGCATTTTAGGGGAGATTTGGGGAATACTGCGGAGCTGTGAGAATGCCAGGGAAACGACAAAGCTGCTGAGAAGATTATACAAAGTAGCTCATTGGACATATTTATGTAAATTTGGAAGCGCCACAGCTTACAAGGGATACTTTCGCTCTCCAGCTTTGACTGGAGTTAAAGTTTCAACTATACAGCACGCTTCCGAATGAGGAACATTTTTAGTATTAATCCCCACCCCATCACTACTGGATAAATTAATAAATTTACAATAACTCCTTTAAATGTAGGCATTTGGTGAACCCATTTGGTCATCTAGTTTATCTCCTTCTCTACCAGCTTTTCATTACTACTTGCCCACTTAATTTGCAAAGCAAATCTAAAGAAGAACTGTTTAAGAGGAAGTGATGGGATTTTGCTTCTTCCCGAGCTTTTTCAGAGTGCAATGCCCTTCACGCTCGAGACAGGACTTGCGTGAGAACAGTTATGATGTGCCATTAAAGACGGATCATGCTAACAGCACCTCTCTCATTCACTGTTTAACATCTCATTGATTCTCCTATACTCTTCACTCTGCTTCTGCTTTTTCTTCTGCTCATCCAGCAGGTCTCTCCAATCTCCACTACATTTAGTGCTTTTAACACCCAACTCCCACACATGAAGAAGCTGCAAAACTTGGAGCACTTCTGAACTCATAAAAGAGATGGTTGGCAAGGTCATCATCCCATCTGCTATCACGGTTCCCCACTGCAAACCAATTTACTAGGACGATATTTTATGCCCCCAACAAATTTTAATCTCCAAATATGCTAAGTTTCTGCTTCAGTTCATGCGCCAGGATAATCGTTCTCTCTTGGCATTCCTTATTGCCCCTCAAGTTGCATAAACAACCTGTGAGACAGGAAAACCTAATGACTTCCAGCATTAACTTAGGAATTAATAATCAAGTTCAGTCCTCAGGTTTACACTCACACACTTAAAGAGATCACAAGAGCCTCCAATTCTAGCTCTACAAGTAGAACTTCCCTAATTTTGAAGAGATTTGTTCCACCGACTGCTTTATTTCCTCATTTCATTATCTGGCAATGCATTTTTTGCTCAGTTGAGCCAACAGAAAGAACCTTAGTACTCTTTGGTACTTACTGGCTATGCTGGAGATGACTGGAGCCTGTCTTCAGAAGGGCAGAGAGGACATGAGTGCAAACCTCTACCCCGCGTCAAGCCTCCTTCAGCCAGCGCAGCGCCACGCACCACCGGGGCAGCACCTTCTGGACAGGGATGCCCCAAGCACCTGGAGGATATTTACCAGCTGCGACCGCTGCCAGGAACTGAGCACGAAACATCCTCGGGCATTTCTGGGAAAAGGCTTTTCACGAAAGCTAGGGCCAGGCCCTGCCAGTAGCTGTTTAGCAGGCTCCCTTGGGACAATTCCCAAACAAAATGTGCAAAGGCCATGGCCACGCAGCGGCAAAGCGGGTCCTGCGCCATGGCGGCAGCGGGAACTTGTTTTCCTCGCACCGGACAATAGGACGTCAAGCAATCAAAGAACCCAGAGGCTACTTCCTGTCAAGCCTGAGGTAATTACAGGTGATTAGTTAAGACGGGAATACTTACGGAAGGGATACTGGGTTGTTTTTGTTTCTGCTGGGAAAGAGAATGTGCATTTAATTAAATAGAATCAATATAATGCTGTACGTATCTAGGATAAGTGATGTACGTCAAACCTCTATTTCTTTTACTAAGTTGCTTTAATATTGAACCTTCCTTCCTACAAATCCATGCTGAAAGGCTAAATTAAAGTTGTTCAAAGGGGACAGAGTCGCACACTTGCTTGCAAAGTGACCTGGCTGGAAACTACGAGTGGGCTGCTCTGTTCCACGCTTTAAAGGCTGCTTGGAGCTGCTCTTGCTGTGGCTTCCAGCCGCTCCTGCGACGGAAACCGGTGCTGTCACCGAGGGGTGTGAGGGGCGACGCTCCCTGCGACGCGGCGCACGAGCGCGCGGCCTCTCCCAGGGCTGCCGTGGCCCACGGCACTGGCACACAGCTACAGAGAACAGAGCCACCCTCGTGTGCGCTCCTCCTCTTGTTTAACAGCATTCGTCCCCAGGAATACCTGAAACTATCAGATGAGAGAGTGGTTTTAAGGTGTTAAGGTTATATTGGAAAGGCTAATGTAAGGATGGCTGCATAGAGCATCTTGTGCTGCTTTCAGGAGCAAAGACACGTTAGGATTCCAAAATAACACAACTACCAAGCAGTCAACAGGACTGCTCAGAGCTTTTCTCTCAAGAGCATTCCTGGGAAGGGAACCAAAGATAAACAGCTCCCGTGCAAACCTGCCCGCCACGCGGTGGGCTTTTCCTGCACGCTAAGGCTGACACAGCTCGGTCCTGCAAACATGTGGGTTTCCTGCCCAAATAACTCTCACAACTGCTCTTTTATAAAGAATCAGAAAGCCAAAGCAAGAATACCCTCAGAATTTCTATGTCTACGTCCCCCAGGTTCAGGGAGATTAGTTCTCGCTAGGCGAAAGCTTAGATCGGACTGCAATTAATCTGTCAGACCCATATGGCTTCAACACAAGCTGATTGGGAAAGCTGCCTGATTGAACTAAGAAACAGAAATTTGAGCATCTAAGGAAATAATTTCATTTCTAGGTGACAGAGTAATCAGCACAACACTGCCAGATGTGGGAGACAGTTATGTAAAAGCCCCATTACACGGGGTAATGAGCGACACATTTTGATGCAGATAAACGTAAAACAACATGATAGGACCAATGAATAGATATTGGCTGATAAGAAAGATAACGGGAGAAAAGTGTCTAGGGGAAAACAGAAACAAGTCTTCCGTTGACTATATACCCAGAATGGCCAAGCAATTAGGGAGAATACCACTAGTAAGAAGCACAATGACAAGATGGATTAGAAAAAAAGAAATTTCTGCCTCCTCCGCAATGAACAGCAGCAGCAGACTCATTTTATACTCTTTAGATCTCACTTGAACGCAACCTTTTTTCTCAAGTACAGTACAAAATAAGTTTAAGATGCAAATGGATTTCAAAGCATTTATGAAGAAAAACAGCAGCCATCCACAGAATCCTTTACATCCAAATCAATACTATTATTTAAGGGTTGAATACTGAAGACACACAGAGCTTGACTTTACCCTCCTCTCATTCATTTTAATGTCTCTGTTTTGATTGAATTTCTCTTGCCCTTTTTGTCAGCCCTGCTCATTCCTGCAGTAACTGCCAGCTTCCAGGACAGCAACTTGGCACTTGTTTAATGCCACCTCGAAAAGTCACGTCACCTAGAATGACAGCTCGGAGAGCTGCCACCTTTCAGCAGATACAAAATTACCTTTTTCTGCATGTGGACTGAAAAAATGCTGAGCTGCTCTTCTTGCAAGCAGCTGGTTTAGCCTGCCAAAAGGACCTGGTTGATCACATGACCTAGGACAAGATTTTTCACTCTTCAATGTGTAATTTAAACCATTTGACTTTCATTAACTCGGACAAAACCATCAAATGCTCATCATTAAAATGGCAGTATCTGCATTTTTTTCAGCCGTTTCCATGCATGCTCTGCCTGACAGAGCGATGGCTTCCCTGCCGACAGCTCCCCTTCTTTATAAAGCTAAAGCTTTTTGCCTACTTCACGGCTTTCCTCTCTTCTCCTCCAAGCTTTCTTTGGGAAGAAGCAGGCGACACCTCACACTGGGCCCGTCCTGTCCGTCATCCCCAATGCGTGGCCGGAGGGAGCTGCCTGGCAGCTCCCAGCACTCGGTCGAGCTGCCACCCATGACATGGGCTCCTGGCAGCTCACGTGGGTGGCAGGGGACTGGCTGCCCAGGCTGCATAAAAAATGTAAAGAAATAAAAAGGTTTCTGGCTATAAATACATGTCTCATTTCACAGATAGGGCAGGTGGAGGCTAAGCAAAACGGAGAGAACCTGCTGCACCCGATGTCCTTAAGCTCAGCCGGTAGCGCTACGGACCCGACAGCCGTGCCAGTGAATCAACGAGCTGCTTGAGGTACTTTCTGGGAATCCGGATCAAAGCTCGATTATACATGATCATTAAAAATTTGAAAGACGTTTTTGTTGTTCTATTTTTGGCAAGGGAAGACATGTTTTGTGCTTCCTGCCAAAATCCACTGCACTATCCACTGTGTGCTCCTACCCACTGCACTCTGCCTTTTTACTGCCCATTTTATAGACAAGAACATCATGCTGCAGAGCGTGCACCATATATATGGTATATATATATAACCATATATATGGTATGGAGAGATACACACGACACCTACCAGCAGAACGCGCACAGTTCAGCAACACCCCACGCCGTCAGGACGGCCTCCCTTCCAGGCTGCCAGCCAGGGGCTGCACGCACCTCGTGGCTGAGGGCGAGCCGGGCAGCGGGGCCCGTTCAGCCCCGCTCCGCCTGGCCCGTGTCCTGCGCGCGCTGTCACCTGCGTGGAGCCCGGAGCTGCTGCACTTGGCCATGGGCTGCACACACGTTTGAGGGGAGGTTGCTTGGGACGTATAGCAGCACTGAGGCTGCTCCAAGCGGAGCCACATGGGAATGCGGAGGCTCTGCAGGATCTCAGGGAGAGGAGGATGCCACATCCAGCTCCCTCTTGCATCCAGCATTCCCTGGTTTCAGCACAGCAGCAGGCCACCGCTAGCCTGCTAGCATGGTAACCACCCAAAGTTTGCAGGGAATAAGGTTGAGGAATAGCGGCTTCCTTCCTAGAGCAGCCAAGCATTTCCTTGCAGTATCACCAAGCCTAGTTCCCTCCCTTGCAGAAAGCAGCTGTATTAGCATCCACAGATCATAGTGACAGCGTGTTTGAAATGTAGCCTTTCAAAGAGCAAGGAAATGGCTCAAACAAACAGGGAAATGCTCCTTTTTCGGTCCATCATTCCCTCGAAAGCCCTGCAGACAGTTCCATCTCACACCAACGCGTTTGCCAAAGGAACTCTTCTGCCTGTTGTGCTTCTAAGAAAGCTGGAGCCAAAAAGGCACCTGCCCCCTTGAGAGCCCCTTTTCCAAGGAAGGGTTGAAAGCCCCAGTCAGAACTCATGAATTATTTTTTTTCCCCACCGGTTCCACTCAGATGTCACAGATTTTATGAATCCCAACGGGCTGACTGAGCTCTGGCAAATTTGAGAGCATGTTTGCAGCTTCCAGCGTCATGCTGGGCTGTAGGGAAAGGCAGGTTGGGGAAAAAGGCTTTAGCGGAGGAGTCCAAGCGGCTTTCAAATGCCTTGAGTAATTCCTCTTTTTTATTTAGACCTGCTCCACCAAGAATGGACTACAACCAACTGGGACCAGCTCTGACAGAGCTGGGCTCCTGCTGGCCACGTTGCCTCCTCCTCCGCTGCTGTGGCGAAGAGCTGGGCACCCAGAGACAAAACCTGGCAACCCTGAGCAAGGGAAGAAGTGGAAGTTTTAACTTGGCCTGCTCCCAAGGACGGATTAAAGGTTAAACCAGAGCCTGGCTGGAGAGGCAGCTCTCCTGCAGCAAGCCCAAGGCCGGAGGTGCTCTGGGGGCTGTGGTGACAGCGGGTGCTACTGCCACGGGTGTGGGGTGGCCCAACAAGATCCGAGCCATCCCTCAGCCCCGAGGCCTGATCACGGGGAGGTTTGTGCAGGGCAGTTCCTAGGTGACAGTGCAGTTGGTGAGAGGCGCCCGGACCGGGCACGCACAGCGGCACCAGTGTCGCTGCAGCGGGGAGGGCTGCCAAGGCCGGCTTCCCAAAGCCTGGAGCTCTCCACACAGTGGGGCACCATATCCCAGCGGGAGCAGGCAGCCCTTACGAACGTGACAACACAGATCCGGGCCCGAGCAGTGGCGGAGCAGGAAAGATTCAGCCGTGCTACGTTCTCTCCGCCATAAACTGCAGGCTCTTGGTGACGCTGGACGGGAAGGCCCCGAAGGCTATGGGTCTGTTGGCGTGACCGCAGGACGAGGGCGGAGGCCGGGTGAGCCGGCCCTTGAGGCCCAGAGGCCGCGGTAACCTCCGTGCCGGAGGTGCACGGGCCGCTGCAGGCCGCCAAAGGTGCCGGGAAGGGCCGGCAGCGCCACTGGGAACGAGAGGCCATGAGCGTGGGCCAAGGCGGGAAGGAGGCAGCCGCCTTGGCCACGCGTCTCCCCAGCGCGCAGCCCAGATGAAGGCGAGAAGAGCAGCAAATCGCATCCGCCTGCAGGGAACTGGTGGCACGAGCTCAGTGCACAGCCACGGACTGGCCACTGCTGCCCGCTCTCTTCCAGGCCTCTCCACAGGAAAACCCATCCCAAGTGCCAGGCCACGCGCTCTGGCTGCTGGTAGAGCCCCCAAGGCTGCAGCCTGGGCCCACAGCACGATGAGGGGCTCACAATTAGCCCCTGGAAACCACGACACGGGGCTGAACCTCTGCTGAAAGCCCGTTTTGTTTCCATGAGAATTCAGTGGGTGTTACGCACTTCACCTTCCCTGAATTCTGCAAATCTTAGCCTTAAACTTTTGCATTAAAGAATTAGGAGAGACTTTTCCAGGCTCTCAAGACCACAATTAAGTGGATTTGCAAGACAGCCTCTCAAGAACGCAGAGATTGTGTTCCTTTGCTAGCAACAGATCAAACACCACCAGATTAAACATACTTTACATTCCTGGGAAGCTTTCTAGATCACATGGCTCAGGGCGCGAATTTAAAAACTCCCGCCTTTGACTTTCCTGCTTTATTTTCCAGGTAGGAGTGATTCTAACCACAATTCAGCACTGCTTGCTAGATGTTATTGAAAGCTACCAGCTTGTGAACCTAAAAAACAGATCAACCACTATGGGACATTTGGATATTTATATTCGGAGATATAGATATAGATATATAAGTGTGTGTGCATATATATATATAAAAAGTATATATATATATATATACATAAAAAATATATATATAAAAAACTGATTAAGAAAGAAGAGATCCACAAGAAAAAGCAAGGTCTGGTTACCATTTCCAGTGCCCAGAGCAGGTTCAAGATTGAAGAGATGCTTCAGTGTCTCTGCTCAGGGTGGCAATAGTGACAGCGGCCTCAATGCCAAGGCAGGGCAGCGACACACCTGGTGACCTGCTCCCGCTCCAGCGGCCCCTTCGGAAGCTAAGGGCTTCCAAATGGCTCTTTTCCAGCTCACAGACTGCTCCTCCTGGCTGTTAGCTAACTACTTGCTGAAGTTCTTTGATATCTACAGGTTGACAAATGTTTCACAGGTTTCATGAATGTCACCCTTTCTTTTATAAGGGCATGACAATACTAGGGAACCTGCTTAAAAATACCTCAGAAACCAGCTTAAAAACAGTATTAGACATCTGTGACCACTGTCCAGAAGGCACCTTCTAGGGCTGCTGCCATGGGGTTTAGCCACTCTGGACACGTCGCACGTGAGTAGCAGTGAATGCTCTTTGAGCAGCTGACAACTATGTTTTGGGGGATTTCTTCTTCTGAACAAAAACCAATACCTGTTAGTCTCAACTCACCTTCCAAAGCAGTAGCACAATTCAGTTTCAAGTCAATATTCAGTCTGCTGAACTATACACTTTGTACTTCAAATAAAGGCCCAGTTACTAGAGTTTATTCTCTCCCTCCCGTGCAGTAATGCTGCTCATACTAGCTCATGAAGTTGATAAAATAAGTGAATGTTGCACTTGGCACCAGACTAAGACCAAGCTACTGTTACTGAAGACCCACAGTGTTCCTTGCAACCCAGCTGTTTAAATGCCTGTTGGACTTGGAAAGGAGGGACTAGTTACAAGCGTAAATAAGCATGTGTGGAAATGCCCAGGGCTGGGGACACAGGTTTTTGGGGTCTTGTTCGAGTCTCATTCCCGGTCCCCCACACACTTCATTTCTTTAAAAGCCCTAGAACTTCTGCTGTTAAGGACTCCGTGAGCACCACAGCAGCTGGGAGGCTACTCAGAATCCATGCATATACCCAGTCCCTTCACATAGGCAGTACTTCATTTCTATACTGCTTTCATCACACCATTGCCAGACCCCAAAATGACTGTTCACAATCCCTGGACTACAGCCAGACAAAAACCTTGTTAAGCCAAGACCTACACAGAAAACCTTCACAACCAGCACATCTCCAGTTTCGAGGTGAAAACATTAAATAGGGTCCTATTGAACAACACTCATAATTCCCACCAATTCCTCTCCAGAGCTTACATTTCATTTCCCTGTACCTGGTCTGGAGAGCTGCTAGAGATTCCCTTTTTTACAGCACTGCCCTATAACTGCACTAAGGTGCACAACTGCTCTAGCTTGCAGCCTCATGCACGCTCCTCATCCCGCTTGCTTCTCCTGAGATCTGAGCACCGGCAGTCGCCTTCCGCGCCCTCCAGCAGCTCCCTGGGGAATTCTCTTCCGAGCATTTTCTAAGTTCCTTGGCAAGACTACACAGCATATGCGAGCTGCTATCCAGCACACTGCAGCACCTTGAACTTTATTTTTCAAACAAAGAGAGGAAATCACTCATTCAAAAAAAAAGTCTTGGAGCTTTTATTTCAAGAACTCAGTTTGTGAGTGAAGAGAAGAGGGTAGAAATTTCTCCTTCTGACCCATTCTCCTGAAGGGGATTACAAAGTAATGCCCTCATGAAGCCCCTCTTGCTATTTTAAATTTTGCCTTTCCAGAATCACAGTAGCATTCAATATGCTGAATGCTCTGTCATTCAGGAAAGTCAGTTCTGGAGCTGAACACCAAATTTAATATCCCAAAGTATCATCTTGTTATCAGGCAATCAGAGCATCCTTGTCACGTGGAATGCAAACCAGCATTTTCCTTGCTCGCTGGAGAGGGGAGCAATGAAGTCAACTCCACCTAGGTAAATCACGGGCAGTTTTCACAGCTTCCGTCTTCTGATCCTACCACTGGCAAGGCCAGAAGCTTCACAACTCGCTCTTGAGGACGCTGCCACTGTGTTTTTGTTGTGTTTTAACCAGCAATTCATCTCTCAGCTGCCTTGGATGCTCAGATGCTAGCGATACAAAAGCCATCAGGGGAGAGAGGCTGATTTTATTATCAGATATACTGAGATTAGTTCTAAAGCAAATAGACAGCACTCATCTTCAGCCCAGGCCACTAGCCAGCCCTCAGTATCTCTCCAATTTGTGCTGTACAACAGAGCTCCTGTCAGATAAGATAGTTCACACGTGCATAGTTTTCTGGGGGGTTTTTAAGTTTTTTAAAACACATCTGACATCCCATTGTGTCCATACTTCTCAGTCATGAGATTAAGAGCCATGAGACAACCGATACTACGGGAACCGGAGCGATCACTTGGGAGCCCCTCTCTCCTCCCAGCTGCTCCACTGCTCGCGCCCTACAGCCGTCCCAGGCTTCGGTAAAGCTTCCACTTCCTCAGCAGGGAACCCTGAAGTTTCCTCCCACTGCTGTGTTTGCTCATTTAGTTCCTCTGCTGTCTAATACCGGTCACCATAGGGTGCTGCCTTTCCTTTTGTGAGGACATGTAGACATGTGCTCTCCCCCATCTGTTTTTGCTCTCTCTGCTTCACCATCAACTTCCATCACCCTTCAGAACATCATTATCTTTGTTACTGCAGTGTTATCCTCTGAACCACTGTCACCTTCTACAAGCTACAAGTTACTGCATCTTCTGCAGGCTTCATGCCCCTGGATCCCCACTGTGCAACAGGTTCAAGCTATCTCTACGTTAAGGGAGCTCATTTCTTCTCCCATGGCCGTTTCTGTTCCTCTCTACAACACAGAGAGCTCTGCCAAGGTAAATCCCTCCTCTTCATCCTGCATTCCTGGATTTTCCCCTCCTCATTTCCCCAAAACTTGTAAATCAAAAACTTTTCCTTTTGAATCCAGCACCGTTTCTTTCCTTCCCTTACGCTGGTTTTAACCAAACATCCATGGCTCAGCAGTAACTCTAATACAGTTAAACACAGCACATTTGAATAGCATATTTTTGCACAGTTGTGATAGCAAATAAAAAAAGAAAACCCATGCAGCTGCAGTTAGTTCTTGCAATAACAGCTGCCTGTCTACTGTGCATCTCCTTCCCCCGGCACTGCAGGTGCTGGGGGACCCCGGTGCGCAGAGGGCCGGGCAGGAGGAAGGGGCTCTGCTCCAGCAGCAGGCTCTGCTCTCGCCCCTGCCTGCGCGCAGCCCCGCGGGGCCCCTTCCCACGGGCGCTCCGGGGCTGCGCGGCGGCTCGGCTGCCACCTCATGTCCTGCTCTCACGGCGCACATGAAAGCCTACTTGAACAATAAAGGCTGGGCTTGGCATCAGCCCCGGCCGAGCAGGGCTGCGTAAGGAGCCGTGTTGTTTGAACACGCAAAGCACAACTGGAGGTTTCAGTCTGCCCACAGAGCGCTCGCATTTCCCTGCGGCCGCGCAGGGCGAAGCAGCAGGGCTGACTCCAAGGGTCCAGCAGCAAAGAGCAGCCTCTACTCGGCTGCTTCATGACACAGCGACAGGCAAACTGCGGCCGAGCGCCGCTGCCGTTCCGCTGCCTGCCGCCTCTGCGCCCTCCTTCCCAAGACAGGGGAGGCCCTGCAGTGCTCACAGGCCTCGCTCCTCAAGCTAGGTGCTGTGCAGGAGGTGCCAGTGGCAAGGGACAGGGCTGACGGGCCTCTCGCGGATGGGAATGCACGGAGCAAGCCAATGTCACCGAGAGCCACCTTGGTGGCCGAGCTGCCCGCTGCAGGCACCACCAGCACCGCTGGCATTCCCATTGCATCCCACCTCCTCTCACCTGGATTAACCTACGCTCTTAATGAACTCTTAGCTTCCTCATTAAGGCAAAGCCTTGGTTCTTTTATCTTGCTAACTGCAGAGCTCCAGCCAGAAACATGCTCAAGGCTTCGTCAGTTCTCGCTCTTCCTTCCAAAAAGGAGGGTGGGAGGTCGAATGCCTGTTTTCACTCAGCAGCAGCTCCGTAAGGTTGAGTAATTGTCACCGACAGCCTAATTTGACCCATATACATTTTATTATTACGAAGCACAAGGAAGGAATCCATTTGGCTTTCAGCTCTGAGACTGGGTTTAAGGTTAGTACTTCAAAGAAAACCTATTACGACTCTTCTATGGGAGTACTCCCATCTGATATGGGCTTACAGACAAACAGACACTGTTCAACGTTTCCAACCCTCCATTTAAACCCTCCAAGAACATGAACACAGATAAGGCTCAGTCCAAACTGGTTACTGACTAAGCCTGTAACATTGATAAGCTTATTCATTTCCCTAAGCTGCATTTTCATTTACTTACAATTTTGCAAGACTTGAACCATTTGGGTGAAATATTCCATAGTCAACGTGCATGCAGGAACTGGAGATTTCCCTAAGCTCTCAATGTCTTTCTACGGACATTCAATAAGAGGAGGAAAACAACTTTTTAAGTCATAAGGCCTGAAAACGGAGAGGAAAGACGAGGGAGGAGAGGGGATTAACCTTTCTTCTGCAGGAATGAACGAGCTCTTTCACTGGGGCGCCCAAGCTCATCCTTGCGCTACATGGAGCAGCTGCAGGCCAGTTTTGGTAGTAAAGTGCCCTCTGCAGCCTCCCCTGCCCCCTGTTCCAGGGAACTGTAACTCCAATTGTGTCCCTATAGCTGAGAAACGGATAGGTCGCCTCAGCAAGACGAGTACAAATGACAGACATCTGCCAAAGGCACAAAAAGCCTCTTCACCTTTCCAGTTAAATACATGTGACATGACCGTGTCCCAGGACAGTACCTGGGACAAGATGTCACCAGTGCAGACCTCACAGCAAACCCCTTGCAGCTGGTGCTAGGCTGTGGCCTCCCGCACCCTGCCTGTGCTGGCGCCTGGTCCCCAGCACAGCTGTCTAGGGTGGCCACCTCCCCTGCCACCTCCACAGCGCTTCGCAGGCCGGCTTGTCCCTGGGACCCCTGTCCCCAGGGGCTGCCGTGAACCCTGGGGCTCTCACGGCTGGAGGCTGGGCTGACCTAGACCTCAAGTGGAGCAGAGTGGAGGGCTTCCCAAGTATCACAGGGAATCACTGAATGCTTAAGGTTGGAAGGGACCTCAGAAGTCATCTAGTCCAACTCTGCTACGGTCACCTACGGCACGTGGCACAGGGCGGCATCGAAGCGGGTTTGGGAGATTTCCATAGAGG
>JAVCKT010074782.1:0-15204 GCA_032273925.1 Rhynchotus rufescens
GGAAAAAAAAGGAAGGAAAAAAAGGAAGGAAAAAAAAGGAAGGAAAAAAAAGGAAGGAAAAAAAGGAAGGAAAAAAAGGAAGGAAAAAAAAGGAAGAAAAAAAAGGAAGGAAAAAAAAGGAAGGAAAAAAAAGGAAGGAAAAAAAAGGAAGGAAAAAAAAGGAAGGAAAACAGGAAGGAAAACAAAGGAAGGAAAACAAAGGAAGGAAAACAAAGGAAGGAAAAAAAAGGAAGGAAAAAAAAGGAAGGAAAAAAAGGAAGGAAAAAAAAGGAAGGAAAAAAAAAAGGAAGGAAAAAAAAGGAAGGAAAAAAAGGAAGGAAAAAAAAGGAAGGAAAAAAAAGGAAGGAAAAAAAGGAAGGAAAAAAAAAGGAAGGAAAAAAAGGAAGGAAAAAAAAGGAAGGAAGAAAAAAGGAAGGAAGAAAAAAGGAAGGAGAAAAAAGGAAGGAGAAGGAAGAATCCCTCGTAATGTCAGGGGGTTACTTCATGAGAAGAGAAATTAACACTCATTTTATGTGTTTGCTACTCTGGAAACACCAGGCCCCCATTTAAGTAATTTCAGAAAGAAATTCACACTTGCAAAGTCTAAGGATATTAACACCTTGTTGTGCTCATGTGCATCCTGAATACCGGAGGCAATGAGGGATGCTAGGACCAGCCAGAGTGAATGGTGCAGGTTGCAAATGGAATTGGCTGGTCCTTTGAGTTTAGACAAAGGGAGAAATGAAATTAGGGAGCATTAGGAGGGAGCAGTTTCCAGCAGCCTACAAGCCTCCTGGAAGTGGTCACGGCCTCTGGCAAAGTAAAGCCCATGTTCAGCTCACTGGCTCTGCTTGCCGTGTGCCTCCCTCCCCTCTTGCTGCCCTTGCTCTCTGCAGTATTGAATTTGCAAGGGTTGTAAGGACTAGCATTTAGCCATGGCTAAACACCAGAGGTTCCGTGGGCATGACCCAACAAGCCTGAACTTGGTAGGAAACAAATGACTGGACAAGATTTTTTTAAAAAAGACAGCTACTACTATGTCTCTTAAAAAAGAAAAATCAAGTGTTAGAAAACAATCTTTGGATAAAGCAATTGGCATTCATCCCAATGGATGGTCTTTCAGATCTGGGAAATCTGCTTCTTTACATCCTCCAAGACCCAAGATCTCCTAGGTATCAACACAGAGAAGCTGTACAACTAGGCATACTCCTTATTCCACAAAACATCTTGCAAGAAAGATATATTTGATCAAATGCACTTCAAGAAACTTAGAGGATCAAGAAGTTCTACCTGCTTTTAGATGCTTTCCCAAAAAAAAAAAAAAAAAAGCTGCTACACAGAGTGAGAAAAAGACAAAGTTGGTGCAAAATCTATGAAATCTATGAGGCCAAAGCAGGAAGACTGAATATTTTACCCCAACTGCTTCTTTCTACACTAGCACTGAAATAAACTACTCCTCTAAGAACAAGGCACTGTCGCAGTTCAGTGAATTGAATTCTGGAAATCTGAGGAAGTCAAATTGCAGGCAACAGAAGAAATGAACTCTGAAATGTATTAAGTTTTAAAGCAACCCTGCAACCCTGTCCAGCGGTATCAGCCTCAATTAGGAAAGCTGCTCAAGGCTTACAGGTTGATGGAGATGCAGCGTTGCAGCAGGAAGGATGCTGAAGAGCGTTACCTGTGGGGATGAACCTCTCCTGCCCTGGAGAGCACCCGAAGCAGAGCACACCCAGCTAGGCAGCTGCACCATGGCTGTTTTCTTGGGCTGCTTCACAGCACCACTCAGCTGGCAGGAGAGGCTCAATCCCACGTGCAGGACGCTCCGTTGCTTAAGTGACAGAGCATGAAGACCTCAACCTATCCATGGTGAGACCCATGGGAGACACAGGACTGGCAGGCAGGACGAGCCCTCACGGTTGTCAGGACTGGCCCGACCTAGACAGGTGGCTGGGCCTCAGATTTAAAACAGCACGGAGCTTGAGTAACTGTTCCAACAAGATGAATGATAGGAGATGGAGTTTTGCAATGCAGAAAACCCTGGCGTTTCTCAGGAAGGTTACTGCTTTTCGCTTCTGCTCTTCTTGTCCGACAGGATCCCTTCTCGTTTGACCTGAGAAACCTGCAGTATTGCCAACCCCAAGGTGATCAAAAAAAATCACGAGCTAGACTTACAATCTAGACAATCCCTAAAAAGAACTATTTAAAAATAGTAAGTTAAAACGCACAGCATATCTGAAGCTTATTTTTAATTTATATTTAAAACTTTAGCATCTAAGTTTTCACACTTTCCTCTGCAAATGTTTAAAGCAAATTAAAAGCAAGTAACTTGGACCATCACATAATCCTAAGAGGTGTGCATGGCACAAAGCTGCAAAGCTGTCACCCAGCCTCTCGGGGACTGAACTGTGTTCTCGCTCTGTCCACTGCCACCCCCACGACTTCCAGGGCCACCTCCAGACCTCCTGGATATCTTTGTCTCTAGCAGGCAGAGAGCCAGCTCACAGCACAGTCATGCAACAGGCTGTGTCACAGGGCCCCATGTCAGCCTCTCAGCCTCACAGGGCACAGTCAGCGGTCAGTGACTCTAGCTCCCTCACTCCAAGGCACACTCCTAAACTGGGAAAAGGGATGAAAATCATCTGGAAGCTGCAGTACTCGCCTGAATCACAGAGACAGGAGACACAGGCCAAGCTGCATCTGCCTCCTGATATACCAGGAGGTGGTGGGTGTGACTCAGAAAACTGAAATTTTGCGTTTAGGGAAGCTAGTTTCAATTTTGAAGCGTCCTGCCCTTTTTTTGATAGCATCTCCCAGCATGATGAAGGTAACCAAGCCAATCTTGCTGTTCACTCCAGTGCGTGTGTCTGATGGTTGTCCTTCCCTCAGCTTGGCAACCTGGCATGAGGAGGGTGTGTTCAACCCTGGGTCTAGTGTTTCTTTCACCTTGCCCTTCCCCCGGACACATTATTAGGCTGCTACTGTAAAATGGACATGCCTTCATCCACGTCCACATTCCAGATACAAAAGCACTATTTAGAGTTTATGGCATACAAAACTTCTTTTGACATAGGTCAGCTACTGGCCCAGCTCCTTTCACTGCTGGGGTTCCTGTCATGAATTCCAAGAAACCTCTATGCCAAAAAAGTCATGACTTCTTTGAAGCACCATGTGGTCCTGCAAGGAGTTAACTCGCAGATCTCCCACCTGGAAACTGACAATGCTTTTATCTCTCTCACCTTAATTGCCATACAACAACAGGCACATCTGAAAGAGAGAGACCTTGAGAGTGGAAAAGCTCAAAGAAAGGAAAATCAGGAGGAACTATGGAGAGTGGAGGGAGAGGTTGATGATGATGTGAATGACAGGCCAGAATTTGCACTAAGCAACTCGGTGCCCCCAAAGACCCAAGCTCTCCCACGTGTCCTGCGGTAGCGACAGCCCAACAGCACGAGTAACGCCCGCACGTGGCCCAAATGAGCACGGATCTGCACACTGCTGCCTCTGCAGAGCAACAGGCGCTCGGAGGGGTTGTGCCCTCCCTGTGCGTCCCGCCGAGCTAATCCCCAGTTTGCAGCCGCGGGCTCGGCAGAGCAGCCCGCGCTCCGCCTCGGCACGGGGCACCCACGGCGCAGCCACAAAGCAGAACCACCAGCAACGCCGCGGCAAACCCCGCTCTCCGCTAAACACGAACGGCACTTGGGCTGCGCTCAGGTGTTCGTGCAGGAAAACGGGGGTAGGGTCCCCGCTGCGGCGCTGCTGCCAAAGGCTAAATCAGGGGGCAGCCCGTGGGGTGCCGTGGGCCGGGGCTGCCCCTCCAAAAGGCCTCAGCTGTTTCCCAGCCCAACTGTGAAGGAAATGGCGCCTCAGCGCGGGGCCCGCGCACAAGAGGGCACCGCGCAGCCACGAGCGGCCAGGCTGGCGCTGAGCAGCGGCCTTTCCCCAGGCCCTGCTCTTCCACATGGCCGCCCCGCTCTTCGCCCCAGGGGACATGGCCCCAGGCCCCGCTGCCGGCTGCAACCTCGGCCCAACGCGCCGGCCTAAGGCCCCGAGCACAGCGAGCAGGGCACAGCCCCTTCCTCCCTAACCCTGCCATCTGCACGGCACGAGGAAGCAAGAGAGCCTGATTATTTAGTACGCCGATTTACTAGGGAGATCTAACCTGTGGTGGAGGCGTGTATGACTTAATTAAAGCATAGAGGTTCCCTCCCCGATGAGGTTTGCTGCGGCGCTGTCAAATCCAGAGGGGGAAGAGGCCACAGAGGGGTCTTTCCATGAAGTTGTGTTTATATTGAGACCCTAACAGCTCTCCGTTCCAGCGGCTGGTGCGAAGGGACAGCCGCTTTCTGGTGCAGTGGGACACGAGCCCAAACACACTGCACAAACCCAGGGAGAGCTGCTAACCCCAGCAAGGGTAATATCATATATATGTTTTTTAAATCAGGCAGGGCAGTTCGGGGTATCAGGTGACAGACTGCTTACCCTGAAAGAACAGGCAGGAGCAGGACGGAGCACCACAGCTCTTTTCCCTTGTGTTGGATGACCTAGCAGCAGGGAACGTTTTCCCCTAGAAGCGACATTTGATTCAATCCCCAAAAGCCGTAAGAGAGATTTATGGCTCCCCACCAAACCTCACCCATCAGTCCCTCTCTCACACTCCTCCTCCCTCTCAGCGCTCTGGGCAAAGGGACGAGGCCACCTCAGTGTTTCCCTTGGGCCCCCTGCAGGCCCCTTTGGAGCTGGAGGATGGAGGCAGTGGGAGCCTGTGCAGGGTGAAGAGGCAGCAGCAAGGAGAGAGGGAGAGAATGGCGTAGAAGGAGCAGGGGCGAGTAAGGAGCAGCCAGCCATGGGGCATCTGTGAAAGCATGGGAGAGGGCAGCAGCTGGAGCCCTGGAGGCACAGCAGACGAGAGCAATGGGACAAGGGAGGTAGCACCCCAGCAGTGAGGTTCTCTTGGAGGGTAAGAGATGCAGCTCCGGAATATGAGGGGAGGCAAGCAGGATGGCAAGCATGGTGTCCAAACAAGGGGCTGCAACAGCAGAGGCTCACACCACATCCTGGCACCAAGTGTGTGTTAGGCGATGGAGCAGATATAGCAAGGGTGCATAAGAAACACCTTCTGCAACTCAACACTGCATGCTTCCAAGGGACGGCTCCCGGTTACTAGGGATCCAGTTTCCTGGATCTCTTCTGTGCCCCTCTCAGGCTGCAGAGCACCTGCAGGGCGATGGAAAATGCAGGTCCAGACTAGGGCTCTGCCAGCTGCCCTGCCAGGGACATGCCTGAGTCCTGCGGTGCTGCGTGATGCCGAACTCCTGCAGTCTCCAGCAAAGCCAACCAGAAACAACTCTGTTGGGTCCTGGAGTACTTCCCTGGAGGCTCTCACCCTGAACAAATGAGGGCAGGAATGTGGATCCGGCACTGAAGGGGCACACTGGTCCCCCTCTGGCTCCCTACTAGACAGATTGCTCTGTGGGGTTGCTCACAACCTTTCTTTACCTTCTCCTACCACTCAAATTAAAACCCACAGAGCCTGCAGCTCACTAAGCCAGCAGCTAAGTCAGAGTTTCTTTGGAGCAAGCTAAGCAGAGCAGCAACTTCACATCTCTGCATCCTGAGAGAAAGCCCTATTTTATTACAAACTGCAAGCAGACTCCTTCCTCCTCCAAAATCCCTTTCTACTGCCCCACTTTGAATGTTTGGGATGACACTACCCAGAGAGCCACAAAACACCACCATGAGGTTACCACCACTTTGAGCTCAGAGGGGCACTCCAGGAGCAGCAGGGAATGGCCAAGGAACAGGAGACGAGGGGCGCTTTCACCCAAACTGGGATCCTGAACCCACCAGCTAGGCTGGGCCCGCCTGCCACCCCCGTGTCCCCAGCGGACGCCCGGCACGCGTGGGCCTCCTGACAACCGTACTCCAGGGTGGCACAACCGCCAGCCCCGCTGCTGCGGAGGAGCCCGAAGGACAGTGATAGGAGCGGGGAAAGTGAGGGGGGCAAAGCCCGTGGAGCAAACGCAAAGCGCAGAGGGGCGGCGAGACACCTGGGTGCTAAGTTGCACCCCTCGCTGCTGCTTTCGCTGCCCGCCCTGCGCGCGGCGGCAGCGGAGGAGGCGGAGGGCGCAGCCCCCTGTCCCCTCGGCAGCCCCCACGGCCACCCCGAAAGCCGTCGCAGCCGTCGCTGCGGGGAAGGCGGCGCCTCGCGCAGCCCCGCATAGACCCCGCATAGACCCCGCGCAGCCCCGCGCAGCCCCGCATAGACCCCCCGGGCAGCCCGCCGAGCACCGGCCCCGGCCCGCAGCCCCGCTCGCGCAGGCAGCCTCGCCTTGGCCGGCTCCGCTTCGTTTCCGTGCGCTCCGCTCCGCTTCGGCTCCGCTTCGGCTCCGCTCGGCACCGGCTGCCGCCCCGTCGCCGCCTGGCCCGGCTCGGCCCGGCCCGGCCCGGCCCGGCGTGGTAGGGGCGGGCGGCGGGGAGGGGCCGGGGCTGCCCCGCTCCTCCCGCCCGGCGCCTTTTGGGCGGATTTCACCTGGTTTCGTCCCGGTGCGGGCCAAAACTTGGGTGTTTCTAGGAGTGCGGGGAAAAAAAAGGAGGGTCCTGGGGTGGTTCTGGCCGACTCAGCCCCACATCACTCCATCCCTGCGCAGTTATCATCACGCCCCTTGGATAAAAGGGACAAAACAGGGACAACCGGCCGTGGCCGGACGGTTTCTCTGACCTTGGGTGCTGTGGCCGGGGTGCTTGGGGACCTACCCCGTCCAACCTGCCCTTCTCCCTCGTCCCGTTATCCCCACCGCGCGTCCCGCTCTCCCCTCGCGCTGCTCTTGGGTCGCTGCTGTTGCAGGTGTGGACAGAGCTGCGCTGGCAGCAGCCCGGCTCGCTCGGGCACTGCCCGCAGCCGGACAGCTGAGGCAGCACAAAAAACCCTCGTGTGTGCAGCGAAACCAGCCCGAGAAGCTTGTTAGCCGCGAGGGCAGCCCGCCCGAGCCCTGCTGCCTGCGCGCACAGCCTCGTGGCTAGTGGTAGCCAGCGTGACTACTGGGTTAGGTATGTCTGTGTGAGCAACGTCAGTCTCATGTGGACAGACCAACAACCTCGCCGAGCATCCCTGCGCCTCCGCTTTTCCGCCGCTGTCTCCCACAGCCTCGATACTCATTCACTTCTTGCTTTCTCCTCACAGCACATGCACTAAATTTTACTGTATATTTCCCCCCACTCCGTTTTCCAAAGCCAACAAGTAGTTCTCTCTTGCCAGCAACAAAATCCCTGACCCAGCCCAAAGTGTCAAGCGCTACTGGAAAGAGATGCTTGCAGGTTTTCCCTTTTTATGTGCTTTTGTTTATCAGATCTAGACTGTATCACGTCTAGACTGTATCTATCACATCTAGACTGTAGCCACCAGCCCCAGCAGTAACCCCCTCCTGGAGCAAGGATTGACTGGCTTCCCGTAGGGGATAGTGGGGAAGCTGCAAGAAGACAACTCCTGCAGCTTTTCCAATCCTCTTTCAAGAGACAACAGAGGAGAGTGCCCTTCCCCAGGGAGCCTAACCCTGCCGTACAGAGAGCCTTTTCCAGCCTGCGCACACGTAGGGGACAAAGACAGGTTTGACGGGCAGTGTGACGGGGATGAGTCCTGCAGCTGCAGCTGATGGCGTGGAGAGTCCTGCCCCAAGCAGGCAAAGCAGTGAGGACCCTTCTGCCACTTTCTCTAGAGAGTGAAAAAGCCCTGGAATGTGATTGATAGACCAGAGTGTTCTGCCGGGACTTCAGTCCCACCCCAATGGCCAGCCCGCTGATCCTGGCTATCCTGGGCCCTGTTATTTCCCTGCTTCGGCACTGAGGTGCTACACCTTGGTTTGCAGAGGGGAAGGGCATTTCCAGCTCACAGTGACTGTGACAGAAATGCCAAGCATCTTAATGTCTCTAGAAATCAGGGTATTTTGTAAAATACGCAGGCTCTTAGACCAGATGTACCAACCTAGTGTCCACCTTTGTAAAACTTGGATCATAAAAGGAGATATGTCACAGAGGAGGGAGGAGAGAGGAATGTGAACTTAAGTTTTCATAAGGAAATAGAAGATAGGTGCGTTATTCCTAGTTTGTCTCCTTTATAACAGAAGCTACTTATTTTTGTCTTGGTGACTCATTTTCCTTACTAACCTCCTTGTGAATAATGGTGATAAGAAATCGCCACTTTGTGTGCATTTTGGTTTTGCCTCTGGGTTTAACTCTCCAAATCAAACCTCTGGAGTACTGACATTTCCGCAGCAACCGCTATCTACACTTACACGTGCGTCACCTCTTCCTGCATCTTCTACAAAAGCAAGACAGCCCTTCCAGCCCAGCGAGCCCTGCAGGTGCTGCTCTCCTCATGGAGGTCCATGGTTGAACGTTAGACAGTAGTGGTGGCTCCAGCAGCAGAGGCCACCTGAAGGACTGGGTGGGAGAGGTGAGAGAGATGCCACGGCTCCAGGGCGGCTCGCACTGCTGTAACCTTGTCTCTCTGCAACGGCAGAAAGCCCGGAGTGAAGGTGAGTTGTGGTATTACCTCTGCAAAGACAAGGGCCCTTTCATCATGGAGCACCCCCTATACTTAAAGAATGGTGAATAACCCTATGTGGGGAAGAGGTCACCCCAAGCTGGATAACTAGAGCGTGGCAGCGGTTTAAGTCTAGCACAAGGCTGGTTCTTAGGAAAGGGAGGCAAAAGCTGAGCTTGACTGAATTGCTGTGAAGGCAGGGTACAATGTGCTGGCTCCCAGGGAAATACCTACATGAGGTGACCAGGGCAGGGCCCAGCCTCCCCAGTGGGGAGCTGAGCCATTACAGCTCACCCAGCCTTGCCATAGGAACCTTTATGTCCATGTTATTTTCCAGGGCTTGGCTCTGCTCATTTACTACTTTTTAAATATCGTACTCAGAACCCAAACTGCAGTGCTGTCGGTGAAGTTTAGTGTCCACCACAAGACTGATAGGCACACTAAACCCTCCTGAGGCACCTCGTTCATCCTTTCTCCCAGGCAAGTACCTGTGCTGAGCTATCTGCCTGTTAGGCCTGCTGGATCCTTCTCACGGTCTCAGCCATCTCCTTCTGTATTTGTGACTCATGTTGTTTGCTCCCAGATGTGTACGATTTTATGTTTATTTCAAGATTCCTGATAAAAAAGAAGGGATTTAGAATTGATTTTTTTGCAGAATAATGCCAATGAATGGCCAGTTAACACTTCCAGTTAACACTTCTTCTCTGGAGTCTAGCAAGTAGTGGGTTTCTGGCCCGTTTAGCATATATGTGATTTACATTCTCTAGAGTACTTATATAGTCAGTATTGCACATAAAATCAAAATCAGCCTCTCTTTCAGCCACAGCTTTTTGGTCAATTTTTCAGTTAAATTTCACAGTCTACATTTTCTTCATGATGAGAAGGACTTCGTATTTTGTTCAGTTAGGGGGAAAAATTAGCCTCTGTGAAAATCCAAATTCACACATTACTATCTAAGAGTGTCCTGGCTTTGCCCATACTGACTGTAAGCTGGCGACTGAGCTTGTATTTCAGTGATGAACTCTTCTTTATCCATCACAACGAAATCTAAAAGGGAGACGGTGTGTGCTGGGTGGAGACCTCCTCTGATGGGAAACTATTATCTGCTGCGCTTGGAAACTCTCATGAGACTTTGCTGTGGCCTGCAGGCAGTCTCTGCGGATGTGTGTCCTGGAATTAAATTCTCTATGCAAATACAGTTTTCTTTTCACACATTACAAGTCTTTAGAGAGATGCTCATCTTGGGCCTTGTTTGACGAGGTAGTCAGTTATGCACACAGGCATACGCAAAGTATGGGCTTTACTAATTAGTGCATTGATCTACATACAGTCTGCTCCGAGTTATCCGTAATTCTGACACAGGTAATGCTGCCGCTAACATAAAGCTCTGTCTTCATCTCTTTCACCTGTTATGTCCTTTCTCAGCATGTGATAACCATCAGTTGCAATATCCAAGCTAAAGGAAACATTTGGCTAGACTTCTGCAACATCAGTTTTGTCTCACTTATTCTTATTAGAGAACATTTTCTCAATTTATTATTGCCTAAGTTTCTTGTTCTGGAATATAAAAAGATGATTATTTTCTTGTTTTCACATGCACAGCCTGCTTGCCTCATGCTCCCTTGAGTTTAAATAGTTGAAACTTCTGCCCATTAGCAGATTGTCATTATAGGGTCAGATTGTTTCCAGCCTCATGATTTTAGGCATTGCAATTTGAAGAGATAGACCATGCACTAGCACAGCTCCTTCCCCAAGGACCAGGGTTGCATGGGCCACAGAACACAACCACTGAACACCAACTGCTGGTCTGACCACCTGCCTTATCTGTCCTACCTCTCTCTAGCCTACAGGAGCAGGACCTTAGAGGTGATCCCTGAGACTTTCTTCCTCCTTTCCGAGACTCCTGAAATCTAGAATAACCTCTTGTTATTCCATACCATCCCATTTGCTTTAGCTAGTAGAATAAGTCGCTAAACTAGCTCTTCTTAACTCCTCCTCATTCTTAATAGGAGCTGCCCGTTATAATTGCTTGCCTGGATGTGGCTCCTGGGGACACATGTGGACATTGCAGAGTGAGTCAAGGAGCTGCCCTCAGGTGGGTTCCCTGTTGCTTGCTGTGCTGCAGCGCTCCCAGGACGTCTCGGGAAAGTGCTTTGTAGCCACCTGCCTGGGAGCCTCCTTACAATTAAATTCCTCCAGCTAATTGGAATACCTGCTGTCTCTCTTTTCCCTTTAGAACATGCACTTTAAGCCCTCTTTCTTAGTTTCTCTTCTTTTCCACCTGCTTTTTGTTGATCTTTCTACTCCTTGCCTAGCCATCTACAGTCCTAGAACCTGGCTGCTGTGTTCCCATCTGCCCGGGTGCCAGGCAATGCACTTACGTGCATCTCTGGACTAGAGAGATCTTTTTTCCCACGTCCGATATGTAATTCTGTTGTAAGTAAAACACAAAGGGGCTAAAAACTAATAAATCTGAAGGGGCTAAAAACTAATAAATCTTCACAGACATATCCTCATGGTAACTATTCCATCCTCAGCTGTGTCTACTGCAGCTGCACGGCAACTGCCTGTATACATCATGCCCAAAGTCCCTTCATTCTAGGTCCAGTTCGTCTGCTCCTAACTTTGCTCTGAAGCTGCTGTGTACAAGGAGACTCCCCAGCTCAGTCCCACCACCCTTGCCAACAGGGTTCGTTTCAAGCTGTCCGGCGCTTTCACCTTGAGGGGAGCTCCTGCTTGCTCGGTTCCAGCAGCCTCTTTCATTCTCATTCTTTGGGAGAACAGCAGTCTCCTCTCTTGCAGCGCTGCAGACTGCAGTGACAGTCACCTTGCTCCTTCTCAGATCCTTGTGGGATTCAATGAAAGGCTTGATGTTATGCTGCTGTTGCTCAGGCCTGTAAAGCATAAGATACACTTTCATAACAATGCTCTTTGCAGTTTCAGGGCCCTGACCCATTGTGGAGAAGTTCTCCTTTTTAGATAGAACTTTTTTTTTCTATTCCTTTTCAAACCTATTTTCTGTGCTTCTGTGAACAACCTTAGGATGTCTTTCTAGCTCACTTTTGCCATAACAAAATATTTAGTTGGTTCTTCCCCATTCAGAACAAAGAAAAAACTACATTCCTTGTAACACACAGCCCTGCATCTTCCTAGGGGATTTGAAATAACTTCTCAGAAAGATGATCTTACAATCTTTCTTTGTGTAGTTGATGTGGACCTCACTTGTTAGGCAGACAAGTCAAGATCTCAGGAATTATTCAGGTGAGGACTGGAATACATAAAAGTGGGGAGAATCAGAAGAATTCAAGCTAAGACTTGAAGAATATGGTGGAAGAACAGCAGCTACCGATGGCATGAGAACTATGTGCCCCTCAGGAGCAAAAACTCTGGCACATTAAAAGGAAAGTCTACTCAGGAGCCTTAGAGGCAGGAATAGCAGCTCCAGTGTGTTTTCTGCCATGCTCTTGTGACTAGTACTGAGCTGCTTGCAAAGAGGAGTGATGGCTGAGTGGTAACAAGCACCATGTCTTCTGCACCATGAAGGTCTCATAGCATGGAGACTGTCAATGTTGAGGTTATGGTGCCTGTGAGAGGCAGCTGGGACAGCATACATGTTCTATGTGAGACTGCAAAAGCTGGATATGTAAGATCATTGAATTGCCACTTCCCTGTGAAAGTGCAGCCCTTAACTGTCTTTGGTGTCTTTCCATGCCCACTTTTTAGCTGAAGATCCAAAACATGGTGGCACAGACTCACAGCATAAGGGTGGTTAACTGGAAGTGGGTTTCTTTTCAAACAACGCAGAACTCAAACGCATTCCTACTAGTCAAAACTAGTTTCCTAGTAAAATTCTACTCACCTAGCATGTCTCTTATGAAAAAATAAAAGACTGATCAAAGGCTCACCTGACAGAGGGTCAAACAGCTGTAGAGGGCTTGACCCTGCAACATTCCCTCTTTCCAGGTGCTGTTTGGCTGTATCCTGGTAACAGATGAGCTAAGGATCAGTGCCATTGGAAAGGCTGCTATGTTCTAACTCTCTGTAAGCCCTTCTGCTTCTCCCACTGAATAGAGCAGTGGGGTTTAAAAGCTTTCTAAGAAGACTTTCTGCACCATTGAGTGTTCACTAGCTGACAGGAGTCAGGATTGGGCAATGGTGAAAGCCATCTCCAGCCATGGTACCAAGCAATGGAGTAATCCCAAAAGTGAACTGCCCAAGGAAGGCAGTGTGCCCAGGCTTGGTTGCTCCCTCACTATTCTGGTATTCTGGTTTCCGTTGTTACTACAGGGAGCCAAGAGCCTTCACAGACTGACCAAGCAGGTATGGGATAAACTATGTATCCCTGGACTCACTGGAGCTGGAAAAGAGAGATGTGCACTGAGATGACCAACTTCTGACAGCCACTGGCAATGGCAACCATGGATGGGGATCAAGCCGTCTTCAGCTGGGGCAGAGACCCAAAGCAGGGCAGCTGGCCTGTGGCAAATGCTCCATCAGACGTGGGTAGAGGTTGCCAGCAGGTTTGTGTGTTGGTTTCTCACACTCTTTTCTAATCATTATTTTTTGGAGATATCATCGAGAAGAAAACATGAGACTGATGAATTAGATACCATATGCAAGCCAGGAAGAGCCAGGATGGAGCTTCCAGGAAAGCAGCAGACTGAGTGTAAGGGTTGTGAGGGAAAGCTGTCACCAGGCTTTGTAGTGAGGCACCAAACACACATCTGACCCTGGCAAACGAGTATGTTCATACAGATTTGGTCCCAGGTATCTAAGAAAGACCTTTGCCTCCTCTTTGACAAGATCCACAATAACTGCTGCTTAAACTAGAAGTTAGGCTCATTTCCCTTTTTCAGACTGATACCCTAAGGAAATGGGACTTATACAGTCACGCTCTGCATGCATTTGTCTGACCCTCCTCCCCTCTTTGTCAACAGCTTTAAAATCTACTGGCAAATTACAACCAAATTTATCAGTGTGTTGGGAGTCTTACAGCTATTAACTTTCTACACATTTCAGTGGCTGGAGAGAGGAGAGAGAATTCCGGTGAATCATCCCCTCTCCCACTGCAGCGTGGGGAGGGAGCATGTACACAGCTTTTGTTAGACACCAGCAAATCCCGCTCCCAGGGATGGGATCAGACAGAATCACATCTTGTGGCAAACAAGAAGACTTGCTGGTGGGAAGACAAGGCATCCTCAATCAAGCTGCTCATATTACATGCTTTCTTTACCATGATAGGAAAAATATGAAAACTAAAGACCTTGGTTTTCTGCTTATTTTGTTTTCTATTTGTATTCCTGACTAGAAACTTTTTTTTTTTTTTTTAATATCAGTCACCTGGGTTTTGGTGAAGGAAAGACTAGTGCCCGCCAAGGTTAGTTGGGTGTATCCCACACCAACGTCTGGAGAGTCTGCAAAGGACTGAGCTCCTGAGGAAGCTAGCCAGGGTTTGCACAAGCCCAAGTGCATGCTGACACAGGATACCAGGAGTTGAGCTAATTTTAGGTAAGTGACTGGTCATGCCAAATGCACGCAATAAACTCAACTGCTTTTTCCTTTAATACTGAGTCCCAGTGTATTATTTTTATTAAAGGCTGAGTATGACCTGGAACCCAGGGGAAGAATCCAGCCTCTTTGATGCTAAAGTGAACCACCAAACCTTTTAAGGTTCAGTTAGTGCTGCCAGCAACACCCAACCTCAGCAGTGATTAGTAGTCTCCTGGGAAGTATCTCAGCTTCTTAGGATTTGACTATGAAACAATAAAGGCTGCAGTGGAGCTGAGTTTCATTGTCCCTGTCTGCTAAATATAGGTGGTAAATGATAGTTTCCTTCAAATGCAGCTGTTTGTGACTGCTCATGAAGTCATACAATGATCTCACCTCAGTTATTCACCATGTTCTTTCTTCTATCTGGTAATGTGAAGATGCTTTTCTTTATGTTTCTAACAATAGAGGATAAAAACAAACAAACTCCTTTCTGTTAGTGCGCACCTTCACATCCAAAGCACAACAGAAGCATCCTTTGTATACTTTGGCGTGTATATGTGGCAAGAGAGGTTGTGGAGTCTCCCCCTCCAGAGATCTTCCAAACCCACTTGGATGCCGCCCTGTGCCCCATGCTCTGGGTGTCCCTGCATGTGCAGGGGGCTTGGACTAGATGATCTCGAGAGGTCCCTTCCAAATGTAACGATTCTGTGATTCTTTGCTTCTGTCTCTCACTGCCACATTTGGAATATCTTCGTGATTCCAGCTGGCAGGCCTAACCATCTTTGAAGGTGGTCCTTTGCCACAGGGGAGGCAATGGCTCATTGCTAAGCCCTCTGTTATCAGACATAGTCTGCATGCTCTTGTTTCTGGGCCAGCACAGACAAGAAATCACAGAACCACAGAATGGTTAAGGTTGGAAGGGACCTCTAGAGATTATCTAGTTCAATTCCCCTGCACATGCAGGGTCACCTAGAGCATGGGACACAGGGTTGCATCCAGGCAGGTTTGGAAGATCTCCAGAGAAGGAGACTCCACACCCTCCCTGGGCAGCCTGTGCCAGGGCTCTGGCACCCTCACTGTCAAGAAGTGTTTCCTTAAGTTCCTGGGGAACTTTTGGTACCTCAGCTTGTGGCCGTTTCCTCTAGTCCTATCGCTGGCCACCACTGAAAAGAGGCCGCCCCCTCCTCCTCACTGCC
>JAVCKT010074801.1:0-15204 GCA_032273925.1 Rhynchotus rufescens
AGTTAGTCTAAATTTACCCAGAGTCAACAACCTGGCCCAATCACTATATTAGATTTTTTAAACTAGACCATGTGACTGTCCCGACTTCTGTCCACCATAAAGCACCAGCAGCGATTTATCTAATAAATTAACCCCTCATCTATGTTGGTTTAATGTTAACGAAATTGCGTGATCACAACTGCATGTGATCCTGGTTTTGGCGAAATATCTGGTCACTGAGATAGGGCTGAGGCCCTCAAATGCCACAGCAGGTTACACCTAGGAACAGCAGCTGCTTTTTCTTGAGGCCACTGAATATCAAAGAGAAGAAACACTACAAATCTTAAGCACCGAGATTACTCTTAAGTATCTCTGCCAAGCACCACCGAGCTGTGCCTATTGGATAACATAAGGCCCTAAGCCTGACCAAACAAGGAAGAAAAACTTGTGCGTGAGAAAGAAATGACGCTCTTAATCCACACAGAAAATGTACCTTTCGAAATGACTTTAAAAAAATTGAACAAACATTCTGATAAGTGACATTATACAATTGCTGTACAGGTATAACAAGCAAGTTATTCATCCATTCCAACTACTGAATTAAACTCGAATTTAAAGGTTCCTGTGGCAAATACTGCTCTTGAGCTGGCCCCAAGTAAATCTATTTGCTGAAAGGAATGGTGAGGAAAAAGGAATACTTTTTTGATATTGCTTTTTCCAGACAATTCGTTTATTCCACAACCAACACCTCGTTTTTGGCATTTAACTTGAATGTTATTACCTTATTATAACTCTTACCCTTTGTATTAACAAAATTAATCTGTAAGCAGCAGTAAGCACGTTGGTGTTTTTCGTGACATCATATATGACTTCCTCGCATTTTTTGCATATGAAAGCAATTCATCTTGTACTCCCAAGATCTCCACATTTTAAACGTAAGCTTCTGAGTTTTCCTTTGATTGTAACCAATGCAAAATATTTTTTTTCAGTAAGTATCTTCTGTGAGAGAGGATACCCAACTGTTTGAATATTGCTAGAACACATCTGTATAGACAATACCTTATTTTAAGGCAGTATATGACTATGCACATACTTAAAACATTAAGTGAAAATAGCTGATAACTCTCAGGAAAAATTGTGCAGGCTACATTCCTAGAAAAATTGCCGTAGTTTCCTGCGTGTTAAATTGTATGTTCCAAACTTCTGAACATAGAAGTTTTATCCACTATTTTATGATACCTTACTCCATTGTTGGGGAGTGTAAGCTGTATGAGTTTTTACATCACAGTTTTTACTGAAATAAAATAAGCTGGCCTTCAAAAGAATTCATGGAAGATGAAGAGGACTGTCTAGTTCCTGATGGTCTTCGAACACTTCTAGTTGCTCCAATTTATGTTTAGTAGCTTGAAACAGTAAATCTAGTGAAAATTGAAACACGATGCTATGCTAGGTCTATCTCCTTGTTTCCCCAAAGAAACAAATATATGATAGGGATGCCCTCCTTGTGTCCTCCAAAAGCTTTTCGGTTTCTGGGTGTGCCAAATGAACTGATCGCTGCCATTCAGACTGTAGGGAAATGTTTAGCTGTTCATTTGAACCTCCATCTGTTCACCTTGACAGACTGTACACAGAGCGGTCACTTAAACTTGCCAATCAGGAACTGAAAAAAAACAATGCATGATTCAGAATTTCTCCTTCTTTTAAGTGCATTGTTACCTTTGCTCTTAAATAGCCTCTTGCAGATTGTTTTTTTGATGTGAAATATCTTTTGGCATGGCTGGAAAAAGGAAAGTGTTGCTCAACATGTGTGATGCCAGGAACCTTTAATCAGAGAAATGACTAGATACTCAGTCATGTTTGTGAGGTCTTATATTCTTACATTATCAATGGGAATATTCATAGAAATTTGTCCAGGTGGTAAAAATGTTCCGAGAATAGAGTGCTAATCAGATAAGAGCAATAAAATTTAATACATGGCATCGAATCATGTTCTATTTGCAAAATTATTTTCTTTCAATTCAGAAGGAGCAGAAACGTATCGCATCACAGGTGCTTACAGGGACAGTTCATGCTCTCAAAGGTAAAATCTGCTCATTTGATACATTTATCTTAAATCACAACTCTCGCTGCTGGAGCCCAGAATCAGATCAACATGTGAATACATCTGCTCGTGATTTTTGTTAAGAGTTGTGAAACTTGGTAACTGTAGGCTATGAGAATATGTTTTCATAACAAACACCCTCCCCCCTCATTAATAACCAATTGAAAGACAAATCCATTTCAAATTTTACTTAAAAAAAAAAGAGCTTTTTTAAATGAATTTCAATTAGTGTCTAATTTTTTCTGGAGTACATCTTTCACTCCCTGGTCATGTGTCATTTGTGCTGAAAGAAGTGCACCGTGAGGACGGGTTGAAACCAAAGGGGGAAAATCCTCTGGGGCTAAAAACCAGGAGGGTGCTCAGAACCCTGGCGGGCAGTGATGGAGGAGATAAGAAACCGTCTCCCTAGGTATTTGTTTTGTTAGCACTTTCTGTAAGGATTGCAAACATGCCGGACGGCAGGCTTTTAACCCAAGAGTTGAGCTCCAAGTTGGCTTTATTTTATTTATTTATTTATTTATTGCGCTTATCAGCGATCACCCCTAACCCCGCGTTGGGAGTTTATCTAATACCGCCCTTATCTCGGCTTTGGCAAGCGGCGACCTGAGCGCGGCGTCCCGGGCGGCTTCCCGGCCCTTGCCCTCGCAGGGAGGGGGGGGTTCCCTCCTTCCCTCCTTTCCCTCCTTTCCCTCCCTGCCTCCCGGCCGGCCGCTCCCGGCGCGGCTCCGCGGCGCGGGACATGCGCGCGTACCCCGGCATGGCCCTGCGCGACGAGGAGAGCCCGCCGCCCGGCGCCCAGGGCGCGCTCCGGCACTACAAGATCGCCTGCGCCGTGAGTAGCGGCCGCGCGGGCCCGGCGCTCCCCCCCGCGCGCCCGCGGCGCGCTCCGCCGCCCTCCCGCGCAGCAGCCGCCTCTGCCCGGCTCCTTGCCGGCACGAGGACACCCCTAGGCAGCATGGAGTGAGGGCTGGTGGCGCTCTGAGCTGGGCACAGTGAGCGCGCTGCCTCCGCCAGCGGGTTTCTGAACTTCTGGTGCCTGGGCAGCGGCTTCAACACGGTCAAAACGCCTGCGATTTTTCTTTTTTTTCTTTTTCTTTTTCTTTTTTTTTCTTTCCTGGCAGCTCACTGTGCTTTTGTTCCACCGTGATAAATTGACAGCACTTCCACATGACAAAGACAGTGCTTCAATTATTTATTTTACACCTTTGTTTAAAGCCAGAAAAACCAAGATCAGTTATTTCTGTGACTAAAGCAGCCCCAATTCAGGATTTTTTTTTGTTTATTTGTTTTTGTGTCTTGAGCTTTGTCATTTGTCAGCAAAAGAGAATGTGTCAGAAACACTCAGGCAGCCGGGAAATGCACTCGGGCAGCAAGATACGGAAAAGACTAGTAATGGTGCTGTTATCAGCCCAACTTCTGGTGTCAGCCTTTTCCTGCCTTTCCCAGCCCTTTTAAAGTCATGTCTTGGAAATAACGGTGTAGTTTTTTATTATGTTTTTAAATATTTCTGTATAGATAGTGCACATCTTCAGGCTTTTTTTTTTGTCATCATAAATATTTTAAAATATATGTGTATATATATACACATATATCTATATATGTTGAATAGTGTCTTGAAGCTATGAATTGGAATTTAGAGAAAATGCCAAATACTAATTTTGGAAAGGAGAAAAATTTAATTCTGAAAACAGACTTGTGAAAAACAAGGGCAAGACATTTTATCAACTATGTCATCAGAAGAATTTCATATAGTACAAAAGACATTTTCCTTAAGTCTTTAGGAAAAAAAAAACAAACAAAATCTTGAGAAACTCTGAGAAAAAAATCATAATTATGAAGGAAAGGAAACTTTCAAGTTTCTGAACTTGAGAATTTTAGAAGAGTGAGAAGTTTAAGTAACTTGAAATATTCCTTCTTCCACCTCCAATGATTTTCAAACACTTGCCTACACAAAAAAAAAAAAAACAAAAAAAAAAAAACAAAAAACAAAAACCAAAAAAACCCCCAACTGTCAGTGCTGGAGGTTTCAACTATTGTTATCCTGTACCTTTCATTCACTTTTTTTTTTTTTTTTTTTTTTGACAAGCTACCTGCACAAAGTGTTTCCTAGGCATTTTTTTTTTCCTGAGAGTTTAGCAATAGATTTACATTTCTAGTGAGTATGTGAGTATTCACATCATAGAAGAGAGTCTCCAGAGGACGGTCAGAGAATATGCTTAAGCAACAGCCCCCCCTCCCCCTTTTTTTCTTTTGTCTGAATAAGAAGCTATGGTTCTGAATTGAGACTTAAAGTTAGTTGTCTAAAGCCTAATGCCAGGACTAGTCCTTTCAGCTTGAGGATGAATGTCTCTGGCTGGAGAGCTTTTGCTGAAGGGCTGTAGCAAACCACAGTGCTTCCTCTGCATCTGTTACACATGACTTTTAGTTTTTTACTTCAGTGCCTGGATGCCGTGCAGCAGTCAAAATGTTTGGCTGCTGTAAGGGCTATATTTTAAATCTAGTATAATTTCTTCATTTCCATTACCCATTTGAGTTTTAAGGAAACTGGAGGATAAACTAGCGAGCTTTAGGACAAGGAGCATGTGCTGTGGTGACAGGCGGGCCTGCCCTTCAGGGGGACAGAGACTGGTGCTTCCCAGTGACATTAACACCCCCTTAAAGCGCCTGCCCAGCAAGAGCGGCGGGCGGCTCTGCCGGGGGACCCCTGTGTCTCAGCTCTTTCTGACCGGGGATAGGGTTAGACTGCTGCCCCCACACCGGCAGTCTGGCGACTGCACGCTGTCTTTTCTGCCTCTTTGGGAATTCCTTCCAAGTCCCATGTATTCCATCTCTCTTCCTACCCCATTCTCCTACCCTATTGCCAGTGTGGAGCCGCCCTGGTGCCAAGTTGCACTCACAACACCCACGGTGCAGCAGGATAGTGTCCTGGGACAGGGCGAGCAGTAGGATGGGGAGCTGTTGTGCCCAGGGGAAGGCCAAAGGAGCAGAGCAGCCGGCCATCACTTGGTTATACTGAGCTTATTCCTCAGCTCTGTATTCTTCCTGATGTGCCGGGTAGGTGTTTCCATTACAGCACCGCAGAGCAGGAGCATCAGCTGCTCTCTCTCCATGGGCCACCCCTCCGCTCTGTTCTTCCCTGGGTTGTTTCCCCCTGCTCGTGATGTGCTGGGATTGTGTCCTTGCTGGCAGCTGGCCTAAAGGAGAATCGCTGTTGGGTGCGTTGCAAGCTCTGCAGGCCATAAAAACCATGACATAGTTTAGTTTCTCTTATGGAGAGATACTCTCTTATGCCTGGACCGTGTATTTTCTACATATCTTTCTCTTTTCCTTTAACCTCCCTTAATGCAATGAGTTAATCATTAGGAGAAAATGATGTGTGGATGAAAATTTGATAAAGAAATTCACTTGATCCAAATGGGTCTCGTAGGACATCCCCATGGCATTTCAGGACACTGTATTGGGGAAATGGCTTGTAGCGCTGCCTGTTTATTTTTTAAAAAGCAAAGGAAGCTAAATTTAAGGGTTTGAATTTGAGAAAGGTATGTTGTTCTTTCTGTTTAAACAGGTTAAGTATTTGCACATCAGGTAAATAAGTAATTGCTTCCATCTAGCTTTTCCTTAGGGAACACTTGCCTGATAAACACATGGGCTAGCCATAGACGACAAGGGGAATATTTACATGTTTGTTTATAATCAGTTCACAAGATTGCTAGTTTTAGGCCTATCCTATCTTTAGGCTCAGAGTGCCTCCAATGTTTTAAAGATGATGAAGTTCATAGAAATAATTACCAGTCAATTAATCTCTATTAAAGGTAACAGTTTATCACAGTTACGAACTTCAAGTTTTGTTTGTCTCTGTGACAGGTCCTGGTAGTTGCTTTGGTGGTTGTATCCCTGGGACTAGGTCTGGGCCTGGGACTTAACCGTGGAGTTCAGGAGCAAGGTATGTTTATGATACTTTCATTATAAATTTAACTCCAGCTAGATCTAGCAAAAGCCTTCAGCACAGATTATTTCATAACTTTATGATGGTTAGTTTTGTGAAAAATTAAAGGTTCATGTGTCTTTCAAGTTGGATTGTATAAAATCTCTACACTCACAGTCTATGTGTGAAAAGTGTGTCCTAAAACACTGAAAGTTTTGTTTCCAAATGTGTTGAATCTACTTCACAACAAATTTAGGAATTTTATCATAATAATGTTACTAGGAAATTCAAGATAAGAGTTACTTTATTACATATAATACCTTGTAATTATGTAAGTATATACTTTCCATCAGGCCTTTCACAGGACATACACTTTCGGTGTCTGTCACAGTTCAGGTAGTTAATGTTAAAACTGATAGTGAGTTTTCTGTTGAAACGTCAATTTCTGTAAAGCTGTGTTAAAAAATGGATAATGCTTTTACTTGGTGTACTTGGTGGAATTTAGGGTTTTTTTTTCAACTAAAGGACACAAAATAGAGTGTTGATGCCAAGAGTCTGAATCAAATAGGATCAGAACAGGTAAAAATACCATTTGGTGAATTAAGTAAAAATACTTCCTTTTGAAAGAGAACAGTAATAATCTGATACTGGAAGAGTATCAGATTAAACAGAGTCTCTTTCTCTTTCCCAACAAACTCACGACAAACTTGTTTACCTCCTCTATTAATCAGTTCTTAATTCCTTCTGAGGTCTTCCAGTACAGTGGACTAGCACGTAGCATTCAATCAAACTGTATTTTTTGATGACCCAGTGTTACAAGTATTGCAAGTATGCAAAAATACAGATATCTGCAGCTTCAGTCTTCGCAGACTTTCACTGGAAGAACTTGGTTACAGTTACAGCAAGTGAATGGAAAGTGTAAGATGGCACCAAATCTGAGTGCTAATGTTTTGGTGCCTCTGCAGGTTTCCAGAACACTCTTAAATAGGGACTGACCAACTTTATTTGCTGCTTTACTCATCAGATGTACCTGGGAAAGGTGAAGTAGCACTATGCAGTATTACACCATGGAGTGGGAGGGGAAGCCTTGACCACAAGCAACAGGTTCTGGTGCCTGCTGTGTGTGTTGCAAGAGCAGGGGACTATCGGCTGCCAAGAGCAAAGGGAGTTAAGGTTTTGGGAAGCCTCCTGGGGGCTCAAAATACTGCAAGAAGGGTTCTGTCAAGGATAGAGGGGAGCCAATGTTTTTGCATATTTATGAAGAACACGATTAGAGACTGCACTTGAGAGCACTATGATGCTACACTTGATTCTGTTCAGCAAAATTAGATAGGCATGCTAAATTTCCTGATAGCTCCTATATTTGCACTGATTATTCCAGATAAAGCTTACAAGATACTAAATTCCTTGCACATTTTGTAAGTACTGTAAATTTGCAGTTGTAATTTTTATTCATACATGATATTGAAAAACATTGTCAATAAATCGTAGGTAAGGATTGTAAATTACTAGGCAAGTAGGCTGGTTAGAAAAACATTTTATTTCAGCATGAGCTATATAGAGTGGGTATTAATGACTCTTATTTTAGGTAATAGTTGCTTTGCAAAAATATAAATCATTTTTTCAACTACAGTAGGATTACATCACCAAAACTGAGTAGTTACATCAGCTTCCATTGATTTCTACTTCATTTGGGCCTTTTACTTTCTTTGATTCCAAACTTTTAAGCCTGTAGATTTTGAAAAGAAAACATAGAGCAAATTAAGTGGGAGAAATACATTAGGGGAAGTGTCTGCAGTGGGAGACATTCTTTTTAGCATCCTGGACCCAAAAATGAGCAGGGGAAGCTCTGTTTTTTCCCTCCCAGACTAGCAGAATGGGACACCCAAGGGTTGCCTCCCTGTGTTGTGGGTCCTCAGGAGAAATTCTGCAGAAGAAACAGTCTCCTCAGAGGCTCTTGGCTGTTAGAGTGGAAACAAAGCCAAAGACCTTCAAAGAACTTTCTGCAGTTTTCATTCTGCTTTACCTGACTTGTGTGTTAGTAACTTAAATGAAAAGTGACTGAGGATATTAAGTTAGGAAATTAATAACTACATTTCTCTCTGTAGCCTGTGCCCACGTTTGTTATTTTGACCTGGTCAGCATAGGATTATCTTTACTCTTGAGTGCCAAAACTTTTCTTCCTGCTTTCTTTTTACAGTCAGCTGCAGGCACAAATGTAATGAACCATTTAAGAAAGAGCTGTCGGGCTGCCAGTGTGACAGTGGGTGTAAGGAGCGTCAAGACTGCTGCTGGGATTATGAAGACACCTGCGTGGAACCAAGTACGTGCCCTGGCAGGAAGACTGGTGTAGATATTTTCCGCATAGTCTTGAAGTCATTAAAAAAAAAAAAAAAAAGACTTCTTGCATCATATAGCAACTTTGGGAGTGAAGGGAAAGATGGTGTTGGTGCTGCTTTCAGATTGCTAGAAGGCTTAAGGTTAGACCATAGTGAGTTAACAGCACAGGAGATCTTGCGTGACTTTCTCAAACAGTATTGCCATATTCTGGTTGTGGAGGTGTAGGCTTTTTAGCAAAAAGTCCTCATTCAAGTAATTTTGTGGGTTTCAAACATCACTCTAGATGACAACATGACAACACCGCAAAGCAACCTCCTTCACAGAAAAACAGAGCATTTGCAGGGCATATTTGCTGGTCGAGGTAAAATTATGGATCTATGTAAGTGCAAGACAGGTTTTTCTTCAGCCAGCCGATGGGATTATGCCTGAGTGCCACCACTTCTTGTACTTTCAGAAACTAATGAGTGTTCCCATAAAGTGTATTCGCAATGCATGTAGTACGTGATGATTCCCAGAGTGAGATTATTGGCATCAGAAGGTTACAATGTTCTTCCAGGAAATATGTCTATTTTTGCATCGTGTCCAGATTCCTTTCCAGTTAGTCTCAGCACTCTCTTGACAGCTCCTCAGAGTTTTCTTCATCCATATTGCTTCCTCTCTGCTTCAGTCGGTGGATTGTTTTTCATTGTACTCCCTCCCTGCTTCAGTCCTTGTCTGCTTGACTTTGTACATAAGAGCAGGAAAAATGTTCTCTTTGCTCCCTTTTCTCTTCTGCTAAAAAAATATGTATTGGTTTTCTCCACATCTTCTGGAATGGTGGAGGCATTGAGCCAGATGAGCTTGAGAATGTCTTTCTAAATAAAATTATACCATTTTTCTGTGTTACCATTCAATGGAACCAAAAGCAGACATTCTGTGTTGAAAGAAATGTTGAGTTTTCCTTTCAGGTAAAACTTCTAAGGCCACCAAAGTAGGACATGAATATAATAGTTTAACAGAAACATTCGTTTTTTTCTTTATCTATTTGGAGCATTTCAACTTAAAGGCATTAGCTTAGGCTTCTGTCAACTGAACTATAATCTTTTTTCTTCTGATATTTTTTCAGCACGTTCTTGGAGATGCACTAATTTCCGGTGTGGTGAGACACGGTTAGCTGGAAGTTATTGTTCTTGTTCTGATGACTGTCTGCAGAAAAAAGACTGTTGCGTAGACTACAAAAGTGTTTGCAAAGGTAAATGAAAAGTTGATGTGATATTAAGTGGATATTTAAATTAGTAAAGATTAATATACGTATCATTTGAAAGGAATATCTGGGAAAAATATGACAAAGATGAAGGTAGCTGCATTTGTTTCTTATGCTTATATTCTTATCTGTATAATGAAGTTTTAGGAAATTAATTAGTTTTGAGGGAAGCTTTCCATTTTTTTGATGTCAAAATAAATTTTCTGGAGAAAAATGTGGAATGTATGACATTCATGAGAGAGACACAATGATTTTAATATCGCAATGGTATTTTTTTTTTTCAAAGAAGATGGAATCATGGTTCCTACTACAAATGCCACTCGGTCTCAAGTACATATTATCATCATCTTCCATAATTTAAAACTTCTGATCCATTCTATTACAAACCCATATCCAGATTTGTTTCACTATTAAATCTGATGTTTATTTAGATTAAACATCTAGTGTAAAGAGATGAAACTGTGAGCTGAAGGAAATGTCATTTGGTAGCTGGTACAGATTGGGCACTTCCTGAGAATGATAAGACTTGATCTCTGAAACCATAGACTTCTACCTCTTGCCCCAAAGATGTTTTTTTCCTTTTGCTGACAGTAGAAGTTCTTTTCTGCTCTTACAGAACCTTTGACTATATCACTACTGCTTCCTTCTTGAGAAAAGGCACAGGCTAAATAAAAAGAGATAATAACATTAGTACTGGTTTAAAGCAAGTACTTCATTTAAGTCTTCATTACTAAAAATGCCTCAGTAAAAAATGAAAACTGTATTGAACAGGGAAAAATAAAAGAAAAGCTTAAAGACAGATCTTGCCAATCATCTCCAAATACACAATATCAAAAGAAAAAAAAAAGGCAATAATACATTGTAGATAGGACACAGTTTAAATGTATTTCATTTAAAGCTAGATCAAACCTACACTAAAATGTCATAGTCATGTTTTCCTCTGTTTTATATTCTGATTGTTTGCATAATGTATGTTTTATTTTCATATTTGAAAGTATTAGTCCTTTCAATATTTTATAGGCTAATAGGTTGCACTAAATAATTTCTGAGTTATTTTTAGCCCTACTTTTCTATCATTTTGTATTAAAGCTGAAGGAGTATCAAGAAGAGCTCTAAAAAGTACAATCAAGAAACTTTTCTTGTTTACATTATTTTTAATTCTGACGCAGTATTTTCTTTCATCTTTTTCAGGTGAAACACTTTGGGTGGAAGAACCATGTGTATCACTTGAAACTCCTCAATGTCCAGATGGGTAGGATAAAAAAATTCTATCTTCCTAATAGCAAAAAAAAAAAAAAGATAGAAAAACTCTGGTGAGCTGTTCTCTGTGAGATTTTATATGAATTAAGAATTAGTTTCCTGCCCTGGGAAATATTCTATTCATACAGATTACGACTACCATAAACTTTTCTTTGTAAAACTTGTGTTTTTGTACATTCAGGTTTAGAAGAGAACAAGAAGAGTCCAAAACCAGACTGAAAGTCAGTTTGCAAAGAGCTGGAAAAATACTTAGAGTTAATTCAACATTTATGTGTCGTAAACTGTTTATAGTTCTTTTTTATATTATCAGCATAGTAACTCTGATAACTTAGGTCAATTACCTTGCAAAAGCTTATGCAAGCTTTATTAACTATTCAAATTTATGATTGCAATTCTTTGTCTAAGTAACAGGTTTCTTTTTAATCTGGAGTAGCACATAGAAAGAAAGATTAGTTAGAAAGAGTTTCTAAAACACTCAAGACACAAGAAGCCATGAAAGCAGCCAGAGAGCTGCAAAATCTGGAACATTGAAATTCTGGTGTGGTGTTTGTAGATATTTTGCTGTCTGTGCAGTATTGTGAAATTATAGATAGTGACTAGGCAGAAATACTGCTTAAGAGTTGTTCTCAAAGTATAATTGTTCCTTTCTAGTGCAGCTATGTTATCTGTGATGTTAACTGATTTATGTGATGTTATCTAATTTACTGCCAACTTAGCCTCATTTATAGCAAAGGTACCTTTAGCAATACAGTCTGTTTCCAAAGTTCACATTTTTTTTCATGCAGTTGCCAACATACGTATAAAAATAGACTTAAGTTAACTTAGGTTAACAGATAACTTGCTGAGTTAACACAGGTTGATAGTATAAGGCTTCAAAGCTGGTGGGGGAGTGCCCATTCTCTGAAAGAGCATTGCTATATAAAGCCCTGTTTAGTTTCAGATTTACATCAGGAATCTGTTTTATACAACTATTTTTAAAGGGCTGGATGCTAGTGTGCTTCTTCAGGGCTTTTGGAAGATCACTGTTCATGAAAAAACAACTGGGATAGTGATTTGTGATGTGAACATATAATATTTTTCTATAGTAATCACTCCAAATCTCCCCAGCGTTACTCCAAAACATCTTGTGGCATCAATTTTTAGTAACTGCGTTTAAACAATTGTTGTTCTGAAGTTTTTTAAGCTTATGGAGCAAACTCTTTCTGTGAATTACAAACATATATTTTTACTTATTATTTACATAATATTTATAATGAGCTAGGACAAACCTGGCATTGCAAAGAGACTTCATTCCTCAGTATTGAGGAATATAACTCCCAGCTGGGTGATTACTCTATTTATTTGGCAAGTCCTTGACAGCTGCACCTAAAGAGATGGTATTTAGCCCATTAATCTGTACAAAGGTACATGGGCTATTCACAGAAGTACATCTGCTGGGCTTGAATTTGGATCTAGTTTGTATTTGAATTTGAATGTTTGTAATTAAAGGATAATCAAAGCACAATTTCTTTTCCTGGATTTTAAATACCAGTATTTTGTATTTTATAGCTGTAGTAGTTTTCTCAGGAGGTTTGTGTATTTTCTTTCAAAATTGAACTGTTGGTTTATTTCACTTATGGAAACTGTGGATCCTGTTTTTAAAAGGACCATTCTTAATGTTGTTCAAGTTTTCCCCAAAAGTCACTGACTCTCCAAACTCCTTTTTGATAATAAACTCATGTTTCCTTGCAGGTTTGATCTGCCACCACTTATTCTGTTTTCAATGGATGGTTTTAGAGCAGAGTATTTGCAAACTTGGAGTTCTTTACTGCCGAATATCGAGAAACTCCGTAAGTTACCAAGACTTCTTTGATTACTTTCTTTAAAAAATTGCCCAGTCCTTTTTTTTTTCTTTTTTTTTTTTTTCTCCTATGTCATACTCTCGACTTCCTCAACAGTAAGAAAAGTCATTTTCAGGTCTCCCTTTCTCCCTATCCCCCATATATCGTGCATGTTTTAGAATTAGTTCTTGTAGTTGAATGTTCAGTAACAGTGATTTTCATAATACTGTCCCTAAACTAATTTACAGCCTTTTAATAAATATTGTAAAATGTATATTCAAATACAGTTTAAGGACGAAAAAAAAATCCAGATTAATGCATTTTCTATTCTCCATTAAAACCTTTAATTGAGAATGAGGCCATTATAAAATTATGGTAGTAATGGAAAATAGATTAGATTATTGGGAAAGGCCACTCAGATGTGCACTTTTTTAAGAAAGATATTTTAGCCTATGAAAGGGGGGCTGAATATTTAAAAGTATAGCAGTGAATATTAATACACTAGACAAACATTATGTAGTTTTATATATTTCATAATTTAATATGATGATGTAATTGTAGTTAAGTAACTGTTTCCTACTACATTAGAATATCAAGAAAAGGAGTAAGTTAAAGAGTTACTTTAGCTTGCTGCTGTAGTGAACTTGAAAAAATTAGACCCATTAGTACAGATTGCTCATTAAAACTCCTGAGTATTTTAGAGCTCAGCTCTCACGATACTTATTTCTTCTCTACTAACTATCTCTTCTCCATAAATTAATTGTCCAGAAAAATATCCTAACATTTTCAGTGCAGCCAATCAAGCTAATTGTTACAGAAGATATTTTCTGTGTTTGGAACTCTTTTACCACTCAAGACAAATGTATAAGCCAATTCTGATGATTTTGTTTTTGTGCTTTGTCCATTATTCAGCCCTTCCTTACACACTTGTATAAACTTTTTTTTCTGTACTGCACTGCAATGATTTTGTTGAATAATTACAGAGTTTCAACAGTTTAATTGAGGTTATCCAGTTAAAATCAATTTCTTTGTTTTCTTTGACTGAAGCAATGTACATCAAATAATAAATTGTATTTGAGTGTAAATCAAATAGAATCAGATGGCTACAGCTAAATAAGGAAGTGTTTCTGCACATGCTTAGTTTTTCCATTAGAAGTTGGCAGCTTTGTGGATAAATAAATTGAATACTACAGTGCATTTAAATGTTATCGGTACAGTAAATACCTTAGCTTGCTGGAAAGTGTTGCAAAGTTTGGAGATAATGGGTAGGACATCTTTGGTGGGATTCACTTGAGAGTTGGACATCTACCATTAGGGGTCTTCTGGGCAGTGTATATGCATTAAATGTCTACATGCCTGTTGTAGACAGTGGATTTATGGTCAGTACAGTCTGTACAGTACCGTGCAGAGACTAGAGAGCAAGTCATTTCAAACCTATAGAGAGTGTCAGAGGACAAATTCAGTTGCCCAAACCTTGGCATCTGTTTTACACTGAATTTTTGTTGTGGCATTCCCTGGGTGGCCTTCAGATGCTCTCTCAGAGGGACACATGACTTCTGTTGGTCTTGTGTCAAAACTGTCAATGTCTTAGAGATGTTTGGATGTCTGAAGTTGTATCAAATGGTCTTAGACTCCTGTGCTTAGGTAGTGAAGTCCTTCCCATGCAGCTGGTCACCAGACAGCATCTTGCCTGGATTGCCCAGAGGCTTTAGTCTGCTTTCATAAACACAGATGTCTCGAGACGTTTTTGGTGCCCTGAAGTATCTGAGACATGCACTTGGGCTGGATGTAGCAGGCACTACAGGATGTAGCAGCAGCATGTGGAGGCCAGACAGGATCATTAAGTATATTTCAAAGGGTCCTAAGCACCTAGGTTTAGGCACCTGATTTGAGTGAAGGTAAGCAAATCTGTATTAATTCCTTAATCTGTTGCAGAAACATGTGGCACGCATTCCAAATACATGAGAGCTGTTTACCCCACAAAAACCTTTCCAAACCACTATACCATTGTCACTGTAAGTATGAATTTACTATTTTTGCTTTCCATTACCTAGGTAATGCAGAAAGGATGTTGTTGTGCCAAGCAATTGTCAATCTGAACATTTTGTGGGGCATGGGATCCAAATTATGAAGGTGAGGGGGAGAGATCGATGCTGAGGCAGTACGTTCAGTAGCCTGGAGGGAAATGGGCCTGGGATTTCTGTGCTTACGTGTGTACTCTCTGATTCTGGCCTGTCAACAGGTTATTTCTGGCCTTAGTCTCTAACTGGGTGTGAGAGAGTGGTTGAGGGCACACAAGAGGCCACAAGGATTGTGATGAGTTTCGCTCCTAGTACAGCCACATGGCATCTATGATATTTAAAATATAACACATCCATTTTTAATTCAGCTGAGGAGAAAATAAGGAAGATAATGGGAGGCCGATGGGAACGCTGAGTTTTGCTGGCAGCAATGTGATGATCTGCCTGAGTTAGGAAAGCTACCAGCTCTAAGAGTCATGGCAACAGTGTGCACAGCAGTGTAGTTTAGCTTTCAT
>JAVCKT010074821.1:0-15203 GCA_032273925.1 Rhynchotus rufescens
TGAGATATATATTGGTTTCAAAGTTAGAAAGAGGTAATATTCTGTAGTCTCAGATACACTGTTCTTGACTATCATTGAAGATCTTATATACATATCTATAAATATAAATATACTCACAAAAAAAAAAAAAAATCACACATGCTACTTTCAGGATGGAGGTGACTTGAGTCTAGTGTCTGAAAATACCTGCTTAATCTTTTGGATCATCCCCTGGGAAAGATCAATTTTCCATTGACAGGAACATTTACTATGGGAAACCTCCCTGCTGGGATACAGAGCTGAGGCCATCTATTTAAAAGAATGCAATGAATGGCAGGGATGATCCCTTCATTTATTGGGTAAAAGTATATACATATTCAGAAAAAAACTGCTTAAGAAAGACTGCAAATTAACAGTATTTTAAAACAGTCTGTTTTTGTGTCAGTTATTACTGACAAGTCATCAAATAATCGAGATTAATATATATTTTACATATCTTAGTTATTCCGTTCAGTTTAAATTTTAATTTCTCTTAGTAAATCCAGGTCATTTTGGCAGATACAGTTTAACTCAAAACTGTGAGGTTTATTGTTGTTTTGTCAGCAAAACCAAGGTGTCATTAGGTTGCTATAGCGTTTTATTTTGTCATACTTTTACTTCCAATGACTCATCTTAATGTTAGAAACAGATATCACAGAGATGGTAGTAACTCCCACACTAAATCTGTTAAATTAACTTGTAAAAGGGGGAAATCTGTATTACAGACAATATTATTTTATAATTCAACATATATTTTCACAAACAATATTCCTTGTCTTGTGGACACTCATTGGATCTATAATGAAAAGTTAGACCAAATATTGAATAGTGAGTCAGATTACACAAACAAACAAAAATGCATCAATTATACTTGAATTCAGGGAAGGATCAGTTTGTATGGACTACAATATAAAGAAAGAAGCATGCTTTCAAATTAAAGAGGTATTTAGTTACTGGTGATCATGTCAGGGTTATGAACTACAGCCCCATAATGGGCTATGTGCATAAGAATATTTCCTCAGGCAGCTGCTAGTGAGTTTATCCTCCCAGGCAATCATTCCCCCGCTGTTAAAACTGCCTGCTTAAGCTTCAGAACAAGTGACAGATAAAAAAAATCAGTCTTTGTGCAAAACTTTGCTGTGAGTTGTAGGCTAACCTGAAGCCTCACTCTGCTCCATCTTCACTGTCCTTGAGCTCTTAATCCTACTTAAGAGATCCTTAACTTTCCCTCTGCTCTCTCTGTCAGGTACCTGCTCCCAAAAACATTAGTTGCACCTTACTCCACTCTTGCCTTTTCTAAATACTATGTTATCAGAAGACCTCAGTAATGAGTTACCTCAGTAATGAGTTAATGAAGAAAATCTTTCTACTATTCTGTTCTTCTTTTAATACCTCATACCAGACTAGGATAGTAGCGTACAAGAAATACAAGTTACTAGTAGGAGGTAGCATAAAACAGAAAAGAAAATTACTCCTTACAAAATTGTGAATCATAGAGAAAATAAAAATAAAATAGACTCCTTGGTTAAACAACCACAATGTCTAATACACAACATCTAAATATTTTTTGTTATCATGTATTGCACTGCAAACTTACTGTAAGTAAGCATTCATAGAATCATAGAATCATAGAATGCTTAAGGTTCAAAGGGACCTCAGAGGTCATCTAGTCCAACCCCCTTGCTCACACAGGGTCACCTAGAGCATGTGCCACAGGGCTGCATCCAAGCGGATTTTAAAGATCTCCAAAGAAGGAGACTAAGCATTGCTTACTGTAAGTAAGCATTAAGAATTGTAGGAGAAGATACTAGAGAAATAAATCAGTCCAGAGCTGTTAAGAAAGACAAGCAGGCATAAGAATCAAAACAACTGAGGACTAAAACATATTTTTACAGTAATATATATACCCGTGCAATTCTCAGAATAAATCTTTTAAAATGATTGAGACCGACATTCTATCAGCACCTAAAATTCTAAAAATGTGTAATGAATGAATCAATCCAGAGTGTGAAAAGGTCTTGTGTCTGGTATCTGCATATCTGTATTTTTGCTGTTCCTCTTTATCGCTTTAGAAATTACATACTTGATATCCTATTTATTCATTTTTACCTACTAAATATTGCATTTTACATTCTATATTAGTAGTCTAATTCCTGTTGCTGAAGATAGCTTCTATCTAGGTAGATCAGCATTTCAGAGCACTTTTTGTCAGGAATTTTTGATGTTAATAAATTTTACAGTCTTTTCTGTGTTCTAATTTTTCTAGAGCATGTTTTGAAGTGTATGGAAAGTGTATGGAAAGGCAAGTGAATGCCTTTCATCAGCAGTCCTTAGAGTTAAAAGTCCAGAAGAAACAAGATTCACAACTGTTAAATCTTTTCTCTGCTTTGCAACTCCACTTGCTAGGCACAACCACACCATCACATCCTCACCACACACCGTGCCCTCAAGGCATGGCACTGGCCTCCAAGTGTGCCGAGCTGATGCTGCAGCAGAGAGACAGAGGATGGGAGGTGGTAACTGAGTCTCATGCACAAAATTGACTCATCCCTCTAAGCATCTTTTCAACTGCAGGTTGGCCTGCAGATCAATGGAAGCACACAGAGCTGCATGGGAAACTGCCAAGGGTTATTTGTGGCTGTCCGCATTACAACCAGCTGATCTACAATGGCTGCAGCGCCTTGTCCAGATCTATATTCAGAGTAGGCAGTGCTTGAAAGCTGGGTAACCTGCCCCATGCATTACACAGATTGTTCTGCCAGGCTGTTCTTTTTTTCTGAAAAAATGCATAATTGAAGAAAATTTTGAGAACTCTTGTTTCAGAACAGTGACAGGTTTAAAACTGCTTCTGTTGAGAATATGGAGGGAATGTTAGTAAACTGACACAGGTAGACATCCAGATCTCTCCTTCCTCCCAAGCTTTCCTTTCTACAATAATTTGTCCCTGTTGTTACAGCTTTCATGCTAACTCTTCACCATCACCATATGCATTGGCACAGCTGTCTCATTTGCTGACAGTAAATCCTACAGGGTCTTGAACAGAATTAAATGAGTTCTGGAAGAACTATGGAGAAAATGCTAATGACTGCAGAGTTGGTGGGTCACCTGCACACCAGATTTGTAAATGTACCGAGACATCTGAAGGTGCTGCTAAGCAAGCTCTGGGACTTACCTAACCTTACCTAATTCCTAGCCCGGCCCTGGCTAACTGCCACTTTCTCTAAAAGTCAGTTAAATGTCTCATCTGCTCATGCACCTTTTTTAATCCCACTATGTTCCTGCCTGTCTTTTTGGATAGTTCAATTTCTTTGTCAAGCTGTCCCGAAATTATTATCTTATAAACCTGTATTTTGAAATGTACCACAAAATAATTAAGTATATAGAGCTTCTGATGGTGGGGCCATTTTTATGGCTTCTTTTCAACGGTGTTTACTAATAGCTTTTGCATTCCTGTAGTTGTACCATCTGACAACTGGAAAAGAAAACTCAAAATATTAATTAACTGAGACACACAATGCACCTGTGAACTAGATTTTTATCATTCATTGACAGATGGGGAAACAAAGACATAGAAAGGTTGAATGCTTTATTGAGGAGCCCAGAGGAGGTCTGTGGCAGAGCTGCAAAATGAACAATGAGAAGCCAGCTACACCAGCATTTGGTCCTGTACGTTATTACTTTGCATTATATTTCAAACTTTCCTTCAGAGGTTCAGTCCTCCGTGCCTTAATAACATGAAACTTCTCCGCTAGTTTTTTTCTTCCTCAGAGCCTTTTCATTCTCTTCTTTCTGTTGACAATATCCAGCCTGTCACTCAAGCACCACTGAAATTTTTGATTCTCTAGATTCTCATGTTCTGCTGAAGACTCACAGATATTTCTTTACAGGCTCTTTAAGACACAGCTTTCCTATCTTGCCCTCACAGATAAAACTCTTGTCTAAATCCTCATTATATATCAATAAACGCAACCCTCTTTTTTGGCCTTAATAAATGTAATCTCACCCAATTAATATTCCTCCACAAAACACTGCAGAAGAGATCATTTCTGAAAGTCCTTTCATTTTTTTTTTTTTTTTTTTTTGTCATCTCTCCATTAGTTTTAGAAGTCTTGCTTCTGAATAGCCTCTGTAAAGTTGGTGGGACACTGAAAATTCTAGCCAGAGAGACAAGGAGTTAGCTCTTTGAGCTGAACTCAGTTTCATTCTCTAATTAGCAAACTGTGTTAACAAGTAACTGGCTTAACATCTGAAATCATCAAGAAATAAAGAAAACAATTTATGATCAGTTAAAGGGAGAACAGGAACAAAAAGCTTCTCTGTCTCTCTTCAACAAATTATACATGGATTTAGCAGTAACTACTTTGACTGAAAAGATTCCCTACTGAATCCAGCAGAATATAAGTATATATTTTGGTACCTTATTTTGAAAAGCTAATGAGAATACACTGAGGATACACTGAGGATGACCTTCAAAGGCAAGCCTTTTTCACCTTATTGTAAAATGACTGGGGTAAATAAGTCAGCAAGTGCAGCAAATTATTCCTAGTTGTTTTTATCATAAAAAATTGTGCTGGAGTACTAACATTTAGATGATTGTCATGGTGTCATCTGGGAAATCTTTGGTAAAGTACTGTGTAACTACCTAAAGACCACAGAGAAGAAGAAGACCATGATTACATCTTGGAGTGTTGCTCTGTGAAACACACATTTCAGATTAAGAAAATAAATAATTACATATACATATACATATACATATACATATACATATACATATACATATACATATACATATACATAAGCAAACACAATCAGAATCATACAAAGTTTTCAGGAATGTCTTTTGTATAATCACTAAAAGTACTGAGATTTCTAACTAAAAGTACTGAGATTCCTAACTGTTCTACTGGTTGAAACAGGAAAAGAAATGCTTAGTATAAGGTAATTCAAAAGAGACTCCCAGAATGAAGCTACAGAAGGGTACCTAGAAAGATCTTTCCAAACTTGGGAGATTCACTCCACAAGGGCAAATAAGAAAGAGGATACCCAAGATAACATTCTTCTCTCCGTTCTTTATGCTATCAAGATTCACCAATTTCAATATACTTGTCAATTTAGGATCTTGAAAACCCTATGGTGGAGTGACAGAAACTGCCATTTCAAATGAAATGAGAATGGAGGACTGGTGATCTGATGAAAATACATCCATCTCGCAGATAATAACAGAAGCAGAGATATTTTGACATCTTTGCTCTAGGTTCTAGTCAAGGTAAAGTTACACATAATGATACAAGGATTCAGATGGCAAGCAAATGAGCTAATAAGCCAGCATTTCACACAAAGCAAGAAGGAATATCAGGAAAAAAAAGCAAAATCGTTGTTAAAGTTCAACCTGAAAAATAATTGATTTCACTAAACTGTTCCCCAGAGATTATGCAGAGGTAGCATAATTCTTTCCATACCTAACTAAAAAGGGCATGGAAAAGATGCAAGGTCCCAGTATTACATATAAAAAAGATTATACTGAGCTGCAATCAGTTATCAATTTCACAGTAGCTTCAAAACAGAACCACATGCTCAGAGGTATTTTTCATTCATCAGTGATTTGGTAGTAGCTCTTGTAAGCAAGACCCTAATTACACTCCTGGAATGTGGTTAAGATTAGGGAGGGAAGAGTTTAGTAGTGTTCTGGTAGGGGACATATGCAGCATCCACTATTCTATGGTTCATAGATAGTCCCTATTCTAATATTGTTACAGTCTTTTTTTTGCTCTGTTGTCTTAAAATTGTATTTCTACATATTAGAAATGTAGTGTTAGGCATTCTTGTCATGTTTATAATATCAGGTAATGAGCTACGTAGAGAGCTGTTGTGTATTTTACATCATATCCCACTTCTCCATTAAATATCATATTAAGGTGCACCAGCTCAATAACTGTGTTAATGGTAGCTGCAATTCCAGGCAATTAGCGATTAGCTTGTAATAAATTTAAGCCATTTTTAACACTTTTATATTAAAATACATTAATTATTAATAACTATTTCACATCTACATTTGTAATTCTGCTGAACTTTATACCTAAATATAATGAATATTTAACAGCAATAATTCACATACTTAAAGCCTGAGTATTTCATGCCAAAAAAATCATGAAAACATCAGAGAGAACCACTCTTGAACCAAGTGAACCAAGTGCAACCTATTACTTATTTTGAGCAGGAGTAAATGGTTTTGTTTTCAAAAACTCTGCCATCAGTTGAACAAATAGGAGCCAAAGCGAGAAATACTGTGCAGGATTTACCTATCTGAGATACACTGAACAGATCCTCTGATCAAAAGTCTCAAGAACAAATAACAGGTCTAATAGAAAACAATGTTAAAAGCAAGCTGTTACTGATCCCTGGCAGAAGTCTTTCATATGTAAGATCACTAATACAATTGAAGTTAAAGAAGCCTGTTCCTGTTCTTCTGTGCTCATTGTAAAATGATTGCCATGAACTTATTGCTGGAGCTCCACTAAATTGATCATCATGTAAAATTGGCATATTTTTAACAATGTCACAGCAAGTTCTGCAGATTCCTTTAAGAACTGCATGGCTCTTTTCATGAGATGATCTTTCTGAAGAATATCTTCAAATAGGTTCAGTAGTGAGACGTAGTACTCATTAATAGCTCTACCTTGACTTCTGTACAATATGAATCACTGACTTGTTCACAGCTAGGGAATTTTCTTTGAGTCACATTGAAAACAATTTTACTTCAACAAATAAAAAGTTTATTCCTTATACTTAAGAAATTAATATAAAGAAACATTACTTTCCAGTAGTTTGTGAAGAGCTCCAATACTGTTAAAATTAAATACATGGAGATAGAATTATTAAATTGGTAGGCAGATGCTGGAGAAAATTGAAGTATAACTTACATAACTTCAAGATAGTTGAAAGCATTTTTGAAGAAAAATAAACTGAAGCAGAATTCATCTTTGCAGATGTTTCCTCTGGAAACAACAATATAAAATATTTCAAAGCATGTTTAAGCATAAACATGCCATTGTTATTGGCCAGGACAATCACTAAGAAGTTTATCAAGAAAACATTTATCTTTATAGCAACACCTGACTTCCCCTAGCAGCTGTGACACTTTCTAAGAACACTGAGAATAGTACGTGGAAAAAGTTGTATGGAGAGACTGATGCCCTGGAGGTTAAGGAAATGCATGGAGAGACTGATGCCCTGGAGGTTAAGGAAATGCTTGTTACATATTCTGAATGTCTTGATTATAGTAGATCAAAAGGCAAAGAGGACTTGCATTATTTTCTTTACATTTTCGGTACACCTACATATAAGATGAAAATTCTGACAAATTTTATTTTTAAACTTATAGTGATAAGTTTCTCTCTTTCTTGGTAATTAGGTGATTATCCAGTATGTGAGAAATCCTCATTGTTAAGTCATCAGACTTTTAGGATGAACTCATCATTTTCTTGAAATAGTAATTAAAAATCTCAATAACTGCTGCCTGCTCTAAGCATTCTCTGTTTTGGGGACAGAATGCTATATATTAAGTTATTAAACTAACTGTGATAGTATAGTCTTGCAGATCATCAGTTCTTTCTATGCTTTTTAACCACAGAATAATGAAAGGAATTGGTTATATGAAGATAGCAAAAAATAGTTCTAAAGGAAAGAGATTCCGTATGAATTCTTCTTTTTTATTTTTATTACATGCAAGTGGATACACTTAAAAAAATATTTTTTTTTCTTGTCAATTGTGCCCTCTTACTATTTAATGAATTTAATTTTCTCTATTTAATGAATTGGGAAGATACATCTGTGGGGGTTTTGTTTGTTTGTTTGTTTGTTTGTTTCTGTCCAAATAGTAATAATTCGATGGAACTTAGAGATTAGCATTAGGGCAGAAAATGATCAGTAAAGTGCTGATTTGTAGGGAAAGGAAAGTACTATTTACAGTGCTTAGTCTCTTAGATAACAAATTACTAAATTATGTTAAGACTGAATGAAGTATGAGATCAGAGACAGCATTAGCTAATTCTACAGTCAAAATAGAAATGAACAATGACCCACGTGTAACATACATAAAGTGTTTTGGTTCTTTTCCAAGGAAAGTGAATTGGCCAATTTAAGTAGAGTTAATTGGGCCTTGATGCCTAATTAATTTGAAGTGATACTATACAAGATGCAGTAATATTCTATAAGCTGTCTGTGCATATAGATTTGTTGTATTTCGAGAGATAAAACAAAGAAAATTACTGAAATATTATTTAATGCACAAAACACAATCAAAAAGGAAAAGGTTAATCAATAAATCAGAATTTTAGAGCCTGATATTCCAAATTACTGAAATCTTTGGATGTTCTTTGATTTAATGTCAGTTGAGTAAATGCTGTCCCTCCAAAGAGATATTCTGATATTAGAGATACAGCTGTTATGAACAGGTGAAAATACATACAAGTCATTTACTAAAATTTTGCAAGGATCAGCACTTCTGATACCTGCTTAATTTGGCACTATGAAGGTGTGAAATTGAGAATATTCCTTTTAAAATGGAGATTTGAACTATTTTTTTTTCAAATTTCTTTAGAAAATCCTAATGGTCTCACTTTCTTGGAGATATACTTCTCCCAGTAAAATCACTGTTGAATTTTGTGCCTTTATTCTCATGATAACCTCCTTTGGTTTACAGCAATGGGAAAAAAAAAATAAAAAAAAGATGCTTAGAAATATCTAACTCAAGCACCTAAGCCATACAGATCAATGCTTTGGCTTCATTAGGTAGAAAGTCACTGCATATACAAGTTTCTGTTTATAAGAAAAAATACTAACCATGCAGCAAAAAGATTCAGAGCTCTATATCCATGACAGAGGGGAATGAGACAATGAGACTTGTAAACTTCTTATTCTCACTGCCCACAAACCCATATTTGCAAAAACATATAACAAAATTATAGTAAAATAAAGAGATGGAAGATCATGCATTCAAACATCATCACAGCACTCTTAGATATTCAAAAATAAAGTAAGCTGTAGTACTAGCTACTAGCTACTGCTTCTGTGATGTCTGTTCTTTCACAGCATGTAGCTTGTGGGAAATCCCAAGTAGTCTGTGTTGTAAATGAAATTTGCTGAAGCAACTCAGTTCATAAGAAAATAAATATGATTTGTCCAAGAAACTTTGAATTCCCTTTAGCTTGAACTTTATATTCTTTCTCATATCTGGAGAGCTCTGAAGATTAGTCATAGCTGAATTTTCAAATGATTGGTTTACCTTCAGACATATTTTCTTTAAGTGAGGTGGAACAAAAATTTACAGCCCTCTTATGTTTCATTTTTACTATTGGGGAAAAGAATCTTCAAGTTTTCTAATCAGTTAAGTAGTCTCTTAACACTATAGAAAAAGTCTCATTTTCACTTATTTACCCAGTGAGCTGCTAGGAACAAGTTCTGTCTTTCTGCATTTCTCCAGATGTTACTACTATCCCTTTAAATGGTTGGATCTGGAGAACAGATTGTCAGGAAGATGGGCAAACATTTTTTGAACTGAATAAACTCTTTCAGCATAACCTCCTTTTTTTTTTTTCCCTCATCTCAACAAAAATATTAAGCTAAAATAATACAACTCCACATTAACTATCTCCAGATGAGTTTGGGCTCTGTTTCTTTTCCAGTTTTGTATCAGGTTTACACAGCCTGCCAGCAAGAAGGTAAACAGAGAAAGTAAAGCAAACAGTGACTGCATTAGTCTAACAAGGCAAGGACAGGAGCCAAATCTATGCAGCAGCAAAGGCAGTTAGCATTTTCCAGCTTGTTACCTTAGCAGTCAAGTAATAACATACTGTATCTTGGTTCTGTGACTAGCGTTTGAGAAAACAAGCTTCACAGTTGCATAAGACACTGCTGAGGAATTCTACCACACAGCAAGTAAGAAGAGACTTCATCTCTCTCCAAATCTCTGAATGTCATTTCAGATGAAAGACAAATTTTGCTTTTGAAAGATTATGCCTTTTTTTGTATAAATGTACAACTTTATCAAGCAAATTTAGCACCCCTTAAAAGACAGGGTATTAACAAGATAGTGCTGGAGAGGTCCCCTAAAGGGAAAATACTGCTTTCACATAGAAATCACAGACATCTCTACTATTCTATTCTCTCTACATAGCTATAAGATATAGGGCTCTTTCTATCAGTACAAGGGAAGAAAAGCAAGGAAATAGAGCAAGGTTGGACAAGCTGAATCATGTTGTATGTGTCTAAAAGCATTTCAAAAGCAATCAAACAACAGCAAAGAAAACTTCACTTGAAAAACAACTAGAGAAAAAAAGTCTATGCAGGTGTAAAGTTGGTTTACCATTTGCAAAAAAAATCCATTTTCTCATGTTCAACTGAGTTCTTTGTTTATTGACCCTGCTGACAGCCTCTGCCTAGCTTACAAACTCTGAGCTTGCCTGGCCAGCCTGTGCAGTTCTTCAGCTCTCTGACAGCCTGATCATAGATCCTGGAGTCCCCTGAGCACCCCAGCTCCCACTGACAAGTCTTGTGAAGGAGACTTGGCATCCTGCAAGGAGAATAGAGGTGAAGAGAAAATTAAGAACTTCTACTGCTTTCCTTCCAAGACATTATTTCCACAGAAAATAAGCACAGAACAAACAGATACAACTGCAGTGGTTGCAGGTAGTTAGGACTTTGCTGTATAATTTTAATACCTGTGCCTTAAATGTCTCCATTTGTAGAAATATAACCTTTTACTGAATTAGGTATCACAACATGAGAAAATAAAATGTTAAAGAGGAAGAAGTGAAAATAGAAAATGAGACACTGCTTTTGAGTGATTTTCTTTTTTTATGCCTACCCAAAGCAATATTTGTTCGCAAGAAAAAAAAGAATGGAAGTTTGGGAGAAAAAATATTTGCCACTATACTGAGTTACAACATCAACATATGCAGAGAAGCTGGTATCAGAGGCTAGGTGTGTAGAGAAGCAGACCTAAGAAACCTGTCTTGGCATCGAACCAATGACTTTAAATCTCTATCACTTAATTGTCAGGGAAATAGATTTTTGTTCATAATCATTTCCAGGATCTTCATCTCTATAGTTTGGTCTTATACCTAGGACAATAAAACAATTAAACTAGACACTTCACAGAAAGTTGGACTCCAGTATAATTCCTGCAAGATAGAAGTGCTGCATCATCACATCCAAAGAAACCCATTCCTTGAAAATATTCACATGATGTGTACATACTAGCCAGTATCCCACGAAAGTCTTCCTTTTGTTATCATTTCAGCACATTAATCATGAATAATTACAGATCTAAGCGAAGCTTTCTGGCAGATATGAGCCAATCTACTGAACCAAATCTTAGAAAGTTCCTGTTAATCTACCATCTACCAAGAGAGAGAAATTAGCCCAGTATACCTCAGTGACTACCTTTAGTCACAGGACAACCTGTGACTAAATATGAGCTAGTAATATTCAATGGGAATTCACATAAGTTGGGCTCCAATCAATCTTCCTTCCCCAAAATCATCAAGTTTATCACTTTTTTTTTTTTTTTTCTCTTGGCTTAGTGCTAAACCCTTGTTCATCTTTTGCATCCTTCAGTTATCAGAAAAATAAGAATATATTTTACAGTAGCAGTGGACTTGGGAACAAAAAAGGAGGAAACAGATACTTACAGAGGATACACTGCTGAAATTGTGAGTTCCTTATTGGCTATGTCAAGACATTCTACTCTGTCTCTCCTGCATCTTTCCACAGCACAGTGTGCATGTGTGAAGCTAACAGGATAAAAAGACGCTATCTGGGAACACAGATCTGTTTGCAACCACACCACAGCTTAGGCTTAGATAAGACACATGCAGATCTTAAGATTTCAGTGAAGAAGGCTGGAATTTACATACCAATAATATTAACCTCTAAAAGTTACAGACTTCTTATTGACTGCACAAAACCAACATAGAGTTTGATCTCAGCTCGATCAGCATCATATACCGATAAATACTTTAAAAATTTGTTTATAGTCCTGAAAAATAGCCAGTATGGTCAAGTATTTTCAAACACTAGAAGCTAAATTAGGCAACTAAGGGTAATTGATCTGTTCATGTAACTCTGACCTTCAGGACAGTAATTTTTTTTTTTTCCTTAAAGTAAAATATATAGTACTTTAAAATAAACTTTGGAAGATAGAATGAAAAACATATTTAGCCGCCTTCAAGACATGAAAACCCTGTTATCACGCAAAAGTGATATTAAAACTCTACTCTCTAGGATACATAGTGGAATTTCTTAAAATAACTTGCTTTCTTCATGTACTATAAGATGTTGCAAAGTGTCATAGGCATATTTTTGTCTATGCACAATTCATCATAAAACACCTATCATTAGATACTTATGTAGTTTCCTCAATAACAAAAAGTTAGAAAGAAATCAGAAGATCTATTCTCATGACAAATATTCTCATTTAGAACAACTGAAACAAAATCTTAGCTCCACTTTTAGCTTTGGCCATTCTTTTGAATCTGTCATATCACTCATCATATTGTAGTCTCAAATAAATTTCCAACTTTTTACATACCTTGTGGTCCTAAAGCCCTAGCCCTTAGTAGCCTGCCTTGTTTCTTTCTATCATCATTGTTGCCAGGAAAACCACTGATTTAATCAGCTTCATAGGCAAGATCTTAGTAACTAAGACTTTCATTTATTTAGGAACTAAGTCAAAGTTTTATGTAAACAGAAGAAATCATGTGTCTAAATTGATTTGTGCAGAAGGCACCTGAGGGTATATAAAAAGAGCTAGATCAAGCCTATCATTGTTTTTCTTGTATTCATCCAATCTTCTGGAAAAGGTGAAAAGTTCCTTGAAAATGAGTTTTTTTAATTCATATGTAGAATTGCACACACTTTGCAAAATTAAGTGCAACAATTGCATAATAAATTATGAGAAAAAAATAGATATACAAATCTAAATCTAATCTGGAAACATCTAAAATTCACCCGAAGCTTTGGAAATCGTTACATCAATACTTTGAAACTTACACATTTCACAGCAGTTGCCTAGTAACCCCACCACATGAGAATCTATGGACTGATATGTCATACTTCAGCTTTACAGGTTTTAATGCCTCTAATAAGACAGTATAGGAATACATCTATTTTAGATAAAGTAGAAAGTATTACTTTCTGCCAAGGTAGTACATTTTGGGTTGTATGCATTACGTGCATTGTACTATGCATGTAATTTCTTTAAAGTCATTAAATCCTTTCAAATATATTCTCTGTGTCCACTAGGAAATTATTTCTCTATTACTTCCTAACTTCAGAAAGCACTTGTGAACATGCCTTCAAAATCTTGTTACGGTGTATGTGGCCTCAAACTCTTATCACTATGAATATTCACAACTCCCTTATTCCTTTTAAAAGTTTCACAAAGTGAGAAAAATGGAGCTAAAGAGTTAAAAACCGGAAAAGTTGGAGGAGGGAGAACAGAGAAATGGAACAGAAAAGATTTCACATTTACTATGAAATAACCACAGAATTTACTACTTAAAAATGTTCTAACATATACTGGGATAAATAATTTTGCACTTGCGGTTTTTCCTGCAGTTTTACCTTAAAGTGAAAAGCAATTGCTAGTAAAACACACGAAGCTGCTGTAGCAGTGACTGAGAAAATAATTTTCATCATAGAGCCTACAAACTAGAGGAAACATGAAAAAATACTTTTAAAATAATTCACTGATTTATTTCCTTTTTAGATATGGATGCAAGGGAAATATAAGATATCACTATTATAGCATGCTCTGGAAACCTTTATCAGCCTAATACATTCCCATTTAGTTTGTAAAGAGCAAGGAAGGCAAGTAACTGTTCTACTGAATTTTAAATTCCCTTTAAATGTAGATGGAAGGTACGTTAAATTTTTCAGCTTCATATTTGTATTCATTCTTGATGAAGACATAAAGCCTCAAGCTTTCCTTCTGAGCATGTTCAAAACCAGAAACAACTATGTAACATAAGGGTCCTTGAATTAATCCATACTTTAAGTCTGGTAAGATCAAGTTTATCATAATGACACATCATCAGATGACTAAACATGTTTTCATATGTGGACCACTGTCATACAGACCAACAGGACTCAAATAAATGTAAAAGCCACAAATGCTTCAAGTAATAAAACATGACACACAGTAACAACAGCAATGATAAAAGGGACCTCAATGTCTAAGTATTAATATTTTTATTAAAGTTTACATGTGAGTGGTAAAATTGTGAAATAGGTAAATTAACAGTTAAAGAACTGCACTGTCAAACTGAGTAATTACTACGAGAACACGTGTCCTTTGTGAATTAAAAGAACAAATTTGAATTTTTAACCTTAGGTAGTTTTAACCTTAGGTAGTTAAATAAATTTTTAACTTAGGTAGTTAACTGCCATTTTTGACTATTTTGTAGCTTACCAGGAAGAACCATAAACAGTGAACAACAAATAGTCGTCAAAGAAATCAAATAAATTGTTTCTCAGACCAAAATGGTTGTTGACTACAGCTTAGATTTTAATTCATCTTTTCAGGATTTTTAGAAACTATATGCACAAAAGGTCACACAGAGACTGTCTTGCATTTTGGAATATTTTGGAACAATGAATAATAGTATTTATGGCTGGATACAAGGCAAAATAAAACAGAACAAAAAAGAGACTTGAAACGTTCCTCTTTCAAAACCAATGATCATTATAAACACCAAATCACTTTCTGACTAATCAGGTAAAAATGAGCAAGAGACAGCAGAAGCTGCTTTTGGAAACCCTTGTAATAAAAGCACCAAATCATCAGATTTTCAGAGTATACATTCATTTCCAAGGAAACTTGTCATGAATTTTTAGAAAATTTATTTTATTTTTTTTTAGAAAGACTATTTACATGCTGTCTGCCATGCTGGGGGCCACCACAATACTATTGCAAGAGAATTTTAATATACAGAATATAAGTTTGCAACTTTAATTGATCTCCTTTTACTTTGACGAACAAAAATGAAGAAAGGGAAGAAAAAGTTAATTTAGGCATTTATATAGAGAAAAAAAAAGTATTTCTGTGAAGTTGTAAGAGAAGAAAAATCTTCAGACTCAAATGCCAGATTTTTAGACATATCTTTAATTAATTACTCTTCTAAAGT
>JAVCKT010074832.1:2666-15203 GCA_032273925.1 Rhynchotus rufescens
GAGGGAAAAGGGGGAGGAAGGTGAGGGACATTTTTCTAGCCAGTTCTAAACAGAACTAAGTTTTTGGCTCTCTTTTCTAGGGTATCGAGCAAAGCAAACAGAAAAACAGAAAAACAGTTAAAACAGAAAGCCAAACCAAAAATATTGATACTTGTCCAGTTGACTTTTCTTGATCTCCAAATATGTGTGGAGAATTTTAGCACATTGTAGGAAGAAAGAAAGAGATGCCGTCTTGTAGTATTATTTTGTCTGCTAGAATATATGTGGATTGCAGTTTTTCTTAGATATTGTCAAGGCCAAAATAAATCTATGATAAATGCACAGCTCTTAGGTTTCTGCCAGAACTTATATTTAAACACTTATGGGTTTAATGATAAGTTTCTTGTACAACAGTCTGTATATCTTGATTCACTCGACTGACTGATGTAAATTTTAATGCCAAGTAACAAAGGAACTACTTGAAAGAACTGCCACATAGCTAACATTTTTACAAATTGTTATTGACTTCAAATGTTGAGTCAGATCAACCATTTTTCCTGCTGGTAAATCACAGAGCACAACTTGCAATCATCTTTGTATTCCTGAAAAGATACCTGTAGTTACTGCTTATGTCCAACTTGAGCACTTAATGGATTTTTTTTTTCTTTTATTTTCAATAGATTTGTTATATTATCATGAAGTTTAGAAGTTTTAGAATACTTAGAGGATGAGGATGAGATATGCTCCTTTGTCAGAGATTGGATTGCCTAAGTACCTTGTATGAACCTATTTAGTAGATAAACCTGTGGAGCTTTTACTTCCTGCATTATTGTCAAGTCCAGTGATTAAATGATATTAAGAGGACATGTAAGATTAAAAAATAAGGACGCTCTTATTTACAAAGGGATAACTGCAGCACAACGTGAGGAGTTAGACCCTTTCCTATTTATAGTCCTGCCTAATGAGGCTCATGCAGTCAAATCGCATTGTATCTGCATGTCCACTGGAGAAGAAATATAGGAGGGAAGCTCACATTGAATGAGAAAACAATTACCTTTTTAAACTTTGGCTCTTTCTCACTGGTATGCAGATATGGAACTGATTATAAAGCTCTAATTAGTCTCTAGAGAACTAACGGCCAATAGTTTGCTCATTAGTCTAGACAACTCTCCATGAACTTTATTAGTTATCTTTTCATGCACATTGTCTGATATAGAAACTGATATATGCTAATCTGCTTTCCAGACGTTGCAACTGTCTGTCCAGATAAGAAGTCCATCTTCATGTATGTGACTTCCCTCTTCCAAGTTCTGCCCCAGCAAGTCACCATGGAAGCCATCAGGGAGGTGGAAACATTGCCACGACCCTCCAGGATCACTAGAGAAGAGCACATACGAGTTGATCATCGACAGCATTTTTCGCAAGGAGTGAGTTGTTTCACTTATGCACTTTCAGGCTCCTGCTTTAACGTATCTGTTCTCCTCAGTTATGCTAAAAGCTTGCTGATAGTTGAGCAAAATACCCACAGGCATAGTTTTAACCATGGTGAAGAGACTTTATCCAGGATATCCAGGATGCTTGCCTGCATGAACTATATTTGTGTACTGCTTTTCCTAGGAGGTTTTTCATTTAAACAAGGACATGTAGAAACTTCTTGCCATTTCTACATATTCACTGTATACTTTTAATTTTCTTATTATAGTATTTTATTTACAGTAGCATTTTAAGATCATCTGTTCTTAGCTTGTAATTGGCTTCACAGAAAGCTCTTGTGGAATTCGTGGCATTTAATTATGTTTGCTTTTGATTCAACCATCAGCCAGTTTCTGCTTAAGTGTTTCATGGAATTTAGACCTAGTGTACTTGTTCTCTGTTTAATCTGTATCTTGCTTTTGGGAAGCTGTTTCTTTACGAAGTACTGAGCAAATGAATGTTAGTTTTGATTATGTAGGATTCACTACAAGATTACTTGTTTTTCATCCATTGCTGGTAAATTGCAGAATTTCCCTTTGCTGGGATGTTCTGCTGGGATTGAATCCTGACAGTTGGCAGTTTTCATGATGGGATGTCAGATTAAATGAAAGCCTTTCCTGTTGCATACCAACCCTGTCCTTGAAAACTGCAGTTGCTAATGCCAGCTCTCCTAACCCAGCCTCACTTCATCTTTTCATTTTTTCTTTTACCTAGCAATGTTTTACTTCTATAATCTACATTTCAATCCATAAATGCCTGTTCTTTCAACCTCTAATTTCTTCTTCATAGATCACAGTCAGTGTACCCCAAGGCCCTTCATCTTCTCCTAAACCTCGATTCAAAAGTTACACCTATGCTCAGGCTGTGTATGTTACATCCCCCGACCAAAAAAGGAGGCAGGTTCCTCCACAGGTCTGTCCAGATTGCCATGTGTTTTGAAAATTCTTCTGCTAACCTTGGTTTGGAATGAAAGCGTGTGTGTGTTTTGCTTATATCTGTTCTTGATAATTTACTATTTTCTGCCTTTCTCAGCATCTGTCAACTGGTTTTGTTTTGCTGTGAATTTCTGCTGCATGGTTGTCAAACAGGCTTTTTGTTGATTGCCAGTGAGCAAAATTCAAAAACCAATTATTAGAATGCTTCCTTTTTCAATCATTTGTACTGACTTACAGTCAATTGACTTACATATTGATTTAAAAGTTTACTAAAAACTAAACATACCTTAAGTTGTATTTGGCAACATGCATCTCTTTTGTTAATAGAAAAACAAACATTGACGATTTTCTGTCACTTCTCCTTAGCCTCTTATTTGTTAATGAATACGATGAATGATAATATTTTTCAGAAGATCACTGAAGTTTAGGAAAACAGGAAAAGGAATATTAAATGCAATATTCTTTATATGACATAGAGTCATGTATGATATATGATAGCAGCTGATAACATCTGGTAATTTCATCACAAAAGTTGCCATGCCAACATTCAGCTTTGTGCTTTTTTTTTTTTTTTTTTTAAGACTTTAAATAATCACAATTTAATAAAGAATATTTTAATTAACCATTCTATTGTGCATTTTGGTAGTCCAAATTTTTATAGCTTTTGACAAGTTTAGGTGCCAAAGGTCATATTGCATAACATGGATGTTATGCAATGCAAAAAACTTTTTTTTTTGAAAAGGAGATCTACATTTATTGGCACTATAGTATGAGTTCTTTAGTGAAAACTTAATTTTATCTAACCTAAAAATATATCTACTCTAAAAGAGCATTTCAAACTTACACTTCTAATTCAACACTTTTTCTGAATCTGCTCTTCAAGTGACAGGTATTTTACCAAGCAATGACTTTCTTTAGATACTCCAGGAAATAAATCCTTTGCATGTCTGCATGAGTAGGTTATACCAACATCAAATTTGCTGTGGTGATGATTAGTGTGGCTTTTAAACAAGATGTTTAAAACTCATATAACTTTCTTCTAATTAATTATTAAATTAATAGTTCATAAGACTAGAAACTCATGACTCAGCTTTGTTTATGAGCTGCTTTTATTGTAATTAATTTTATTTTTTATTAACATCAGACATATCTTATGAGCTGGTGTAATTAAAGCTTAGTCTCCACAAAATAGTTTTTAATAAGTAGTAAGAAACCAGCTTTTTATTTTTCAGTCCACATCTCATATATTTGTTTCTAGACATGGACTTGCAAGTTTTCATAAGCCAATTTGACAGAATCTAAAGAGTTAAGTGGAATTGGGTCCTATTGTGCTAGAGTGACAACAAACATTATCAGCTGAAAACCATTCTCTTAATAATCCCAACTGAAAAATACCAGACACAGAATGCTACTACTATAGCGTCAATATCTGCAGTTCTTAATCTGTGGTAATGATTTTTGCTTCTGGTCTTGTATTTCTTGAAAAACAAGAGTCATCTAGGTACTAAAATAACTTCATAATCATAGTAAAATAGTCCTTTGTTGATGATTTTTTGCTTTAGACATTTGAAGCCGATATACCTTAATAAGCCCATTTATTTTATCCAAATTAGATGTTCATTCCCTAACATTAAACAATAAATACTATTCCTTTTGAATTCTTAATAGCCTTCCAATTTTCCTCCAGCTATTTTATCATCTTTGAATACTATTATTGAAATAGGAACTACTACTTCAATGGTTTTTAGTTACATCTACTGTACAGAAGAGCCTGCAGTAGGCACATCAGGGCTCAGACAAGAGAAAACGGTACTGTCTCAAATTGTGAATTTTAGGAAGCCGTTTCTCCTCTTCATCTAGTGATTCAAGAAAAAAAAGCTGTTTTCAAAATTATCACAGATACTATCGAGGTTTGAGCTTTTTGCTATCCAAGTATGTAGGTTGTCTATGTAAACATAAAAGTAATTTATTCGTTTCAGAACTCTACAAAATTTCATGATCTATGCAAAATTTAATTTTACGGGACTTAAATATTCTACTTGCTAAGATTTGTCTTAAATATTTTTCTGTTTAATTGGATGATGGTTTTGAAGTTCTGTATTGGATAGGATAGTCCAATAATTTTTCACAGAATCACAGAATGATTGAGGTTGAAGGGGTCCTATAGAGATCATCTAGTCCAAACTCATGAGGGATAGTTGTTTTGTAATCCAAGCATACACCACTGAGAATAAGAACAAAGTAAATGAAATAACTCTTTTTCAAAGATGTTATAATGCATGTTCATGTGCCAGTTTAGAAACTGTAAAAATTAAATGATGCTAAAGTTCTGTATCAGCAAAAAGGAATAATGTTTTTTTCTAAAGCTCACTGTTTTCTCAATATAAAGTAGAATCTACATTAGGATGTAGAAGGCTTCGTAATATAATTAGAGTATACTGTCTCTGCTTCACAAGAGCAACATTAATGGAAATGGTGGGGATTATGGAGGGGAAAAAAGGGTAATTCTGTTCTCCCACCACCCCCTTGACAATCCACAACATCATGGACCACAGTCACAGGAGGACACCCTTTGAGAGTTTTACAGTTCTATTTATGAACATTTGTAAGGAAGGAACAAACATTCCTTATGCAAAATTCATGTTCCTCATTTGTAATTGTAAGTAGCAGCATCCAGCCTCTGATACCACTCATCACCTCTGGTGTATTGGATTTCTCTCTTTGAAACCTTAAAGCCCACTTCTTTAGCTGTGTGCCTGGCTTCCCAGCACTTCCCACCATCTGTCAGTCTCCTATTCCTTTATACCCTCCATCTCATTTCTTCTTGTCTGTCACATTTCACTTCCCATTCCCCATACCCTCATATTTTTCAAACTTTCTAATAGCATCACCAAAACTGTGCAGTTGTCTTTAAATCTCTAATTCCTTCCTTAATTCTTAATCTGTCATGTAGAAATATAGTTACAAGACTAACAGTTTCAGTTGCACAATCTTGGCTCAACAAGTCTTGCTTTCCTTAACTATGACATACCTCGGATTCAAAGTACCAGTGCAGTCAGTGCTGTCTTCTTCAGTCTGTTCTTGACCATATCTGGTTGAAGAAGTTGAGCCTTTTAAAATGTTGTTACTATCGTGAATGGCAGTTCTGCCAAAGCCAAGGAAAAAAGTTATCCTCCTCTACCTTGTTTACTTAGAAAGTGTTTATAAGCTTGTGCAGACCTTAAGATAGGAATCCACTATCAATATCTAAAATCTATATCCTTGAATCACCTGTATATAGGATTAAGAAAGGCTCAAGAGAAAGTATTTATTTTGTCAAGTTTCAGATGGCAGTTACCTCTCAGAAGTTACCTGCTGGGCTTTGCAGCTCCTTATCTTCTCTCTTGAACTCAGACTCATTAATCGGTCTTTCTAGCTTCACTTAGAAAAGAGATCTTCAGTTTCCTGAAATATTTCAAAATTCCCTTTTGAAATTATTCTCCAGCTTTTGTTTTAAAATTGTGAAAGCCTGTTTGTTTTTGTTATGTCATTTCATGTCATTGATACATGCCCATGTTTTTTTTTTTTTCCAAAAAATGTTTTCTGTCCCTATCTCTTTTCCCCACCTATTTGAAATCCATAGGAGATAGACAATACTGTCTTGGGTAGCTAAAATTCCTTTTTAAAGGTAAAATAAAACAGAAGTTTCTATAAAAGCCATCTGGCTGCCTTAAGTATACAGAAGTAGTGTAACATAATTTTCCCTCATGTTCTCTGTTTTGTGGTCTTTTCACATGAGTTATGAATGCAGTAATTAACCTGAAAGGCCACTGGAAATTCATTACAACTTCAGTTGAATTTATTCACAGTGTACAGTGACCTTGCCTGACCTTGAGATTTCTGGTTTTCTCAGCCTTTGCTTACCACTCTGTTGGCTTTCTACCAGGTAGTTAACTTCTTTAAAAGTGCTGTGAGACATCTGCTCTGGGACCCTTCAGCATTCTTCCATGCAGCAGATTTTAGCATCACAATATGACAATATTGCTCTGCCTTGAACCAAAACAAAGATTTCTTGTACTTAGAGGCTAGATAAAAGCAACTTGAGTTATATCAAAAGAAAAATATGTCCTCTAGGTTCTTGGCATAGCATTTATTCGGCCTACTTTTTCTCCCCCACCACTTTCAGCTGGTCACCCAACTTTTTCACACCTGGATACATCAGTATTCCTCATCATTGATCGTATTTTGAGGATGAGTCCTCATTATCTCAAAATTATCTGTCTCTTTATAAGGATAGTAAGGATTATATGTTTTTTACCAGCATAATGTAAGCCCAATGATTGGAGCTCTGTTGCTAATATGGTATAAACACTTCACCATTTCAGACTGGAATAGAAAGTTCAGCCTTCATCTGGGAAGGGATTCAATTATTTACATGCTTAATTTAAATTAACCCCCATAGTGACTATTGAAATATCAATAAAGTGGCCTAATACATTAAGAAGAGTGAACTTTGGAAAAAGAGGGATTATGACCAACAAGAAGATCCTGAATACAAGCTTTTAAAAGGCTTTTTACTGGATAAATATTGCGAAAGGATAAGGCTAGTTTGTTTTCATTCATGCTTCAATGGCAAATATATTCTTAGGGAGTTTTAAAGGAGATCTCCTGACTACATTGTTTTCAAGGAACAGTTTGCAAAATAAAGCAATTTCAGACATAATATATTCTATCCTTTCAATTGCAGTCTAGCAAACTGATGGCTTCTACAGGACTCTAGGCCTAAAAGGATGTCAATGTGACACTTTGGTTTTGTGTCACTGCTTCATTTATATACTATGTTTCCTATATAGAGTACATATAATCTATATATATTTATATAGAGACTATAAATGCTTCATTTATGGATAATATTCTGTCAGCGAGTCTAAGTCATTTTTGTGACTGCTTTGTTTGCAGTATTGCAGACTCTTTAAAAGTGTTTTTGCTGCAGAGAAATGTTAGGATACTGTCAGGAGTGAGACGAGGTAGGGGTCTAGCTAGGAATTCTGGCTAGAGTGGTCTATCTAGACAGGTGTTGAAGGGCCATGAAGATTGGAGCCTTTCCCCTATGTGTTCATCTCCTTTATCCACGCCCAACAGGGAGTTGGGAGGTCTAGGAGGGTCAGCCCAAAATAAGTTTATAAATATAGAAGTTTATTAATAAGGAAGTTTTCCCAATCCAATAGTCAGCGAGGAGTAGCACAGCTTTCAAGTTAGTTCTTATATCTCTTGGCTCTGCATCCATGTAAGGATTTAGGATGTGCCACTCTTTAGTCCGGGTGTTACCAAAATTTGCAACTTGTCTCTACTGATTGCAGCTACAAAGTTGTTGCAGGTGTCTGCTTGAGAGTTCAGAAATTGTTTTGATCTCCATTTCCTCTACGCTCCACGTTATCTGCTGCCTGTTCACAATTTAAGCTATTCTGTCACTTCCAACCAGTATGGATGCCTCTTGGGAATTTGGCTCAAGGAGTAACTGTTTTCCAAATTTTGCATCTCATTGAAACTTTCCCTGAGTTAACTGACCTTAAAAATTTTACGCTATTGAAATAACCTAGTAATAAAGCTTTTTTTTAGCATAGGAGTGCTTCATAGAAATGGAATGTGGTACATCCCATGGGAATTATTAGACTGTGTCATACAGACTCATAGAAAAAGAACAATATGTTATTCAGAAAGCAGAAAATATCATTGATAGAACACAATTTTATTTCCTGTGTATTCAGATTTAATCTAATAAAGGAAATACCACATTAGTTTACCTACAGATGGTTAGATGCAAATGATGTGTGATGGTTAGAAAAAAAAATGGTAATATGTGAACTTGATTTGGATTATTTTAAAACTTTTTTTCATACTGGTAGAAAAATGGCAAGGATATGTAGGTCATACCCTGATTATTGTATCAGTAAAAATATTTCTGTACAGAGAACTCTATGTACTTTAAAATAGTATATTTTGTCCTTGATTTTTATTTCCCTTGTGGATGGTTAAATTTAGATGCTTTTTAATAGTTTAAGTGTTAAAGATTCATTTGTAACTGTTTTGAAAAGCACACTTAGGAAGAGTTTCTTAATTTTAAAGCTGAGCTACGGTGGAAATATTACTCATTGTTCTTTATTTTTTGAAGAAAAAATGCTTGCATTATGAAAGTGTTGATCTTCCGTGAAAATCTTGTCCTGTTCTTAAATTAGAGACTTCATAACTGTGACCAAAAGCATTCACTTCTAAAAATGAAAATTTTCACGGAAAGAATTTTACCATCTTAAGCATTTTACCTCTCTTGTTTTGAGAAGAAACCCATTTTCTATGGGTTTTGAAATGGTTTATGTTTTAAGGCACAGCAAGATAAAAACTAAAACTCTATGTCAGCTATTTCTATGCCACTCAGTATCTTGAATGTACAGTTATCAATACAGAGTATCTGTGTGTATGTGTGTGTGTGTGATATGCCAAAATTAATGCAGCTACATCAGATGAAGACAAATACACTGATTCACTGTAAGGTTTTTTTTTCATATTCAGAATGTCCCTTTAACATGTCAACTAATAGATGTGAATCCTCTTCTGGGCCGTTACACGTTAAGGTTTACACAGTAGTACAGAATTGTTTGTATCAGCAGTGGATTTGATGCAACTGAAGAGGTAGCTGAAACGTAAAAGACCACACTAATGAAAATCCTTCCTGATAGGTAGGCTGGTGCTCAGATCTCCCTGGTAATCTAGAGGTTGAAACTGCAGCAACTTGAGGATTGGTAGGATTTCAGATGTCATCATGCATCCCTATTTCAGACCTTTAAAGCTCTTTGCCTGTATGCAAATATGAAAAGAGAATTTATTCAGCTTGTTAACAGTTTTTCTTAATGATTCATTTATCTAGATTTAACAGTAATAAAAACATGACAAAGATGAGGCTGTCTACTCATATCTTAGCCTGATCACGGTTTTATGTCTCCAACTGAGGATTATTAATAAAACAAAATCAAAGAAAAACAAAGAAATACTTAAATGCTGATATGCTGATGGCAGCACCACGTTTTGTACATATGCTGTGGAAGTTTGCTCCAGTGCTGCTGTTTTCTGAGTGGCTCAGCTGTGCCTCATTACCCAGAGGATGTTTCCTTGAGCCTAGTAGTTCCATCTGAGTTTCTTCTGCCATTTTCCATAAATGAACAGCAGAGATGACTTCTGTACAGATGTTATTGCTTTTAGAGGGTTACTTGAAGTGTGAGCTGTACATATACAAATGTCTCTAAAAGAGTAAGGATTGCCCTTCCTAGTTACAACTGCTTTTACTAAGTATTAGTTGCATCACTTAGATGGATTTTAACTTAATTTCCTGTCTGTTTTATAAAAGACTGGGGGGAGCAGGGGCTATACTTCCCCCCTGCCCCATATTGCCATCGACAGAATTGCAGTTACATGTTTTGAGAGCCTGTGGGAAATGTTGTGGCTTGTTTGGTAGCTCGCATTTGTAAGTCAGGCAGGTCTGCATGTTTACAAGAAGTATTGACCTTTGGAAAGGCCGGATTGCTAATCTCTACTCATCATTAAGTGCCAGGATTCTCCCTTTTTGCCCCAGTGATTCTGCTGCAATGGAAATTGTGTGTTGCAGTTCTCATGCAGAATACTCTCCCTCTTAGATTTTGCAACATATACTTTATGTTTCTTTACTGTATATACAGACTCTAGATCAAAGTATTCATACTGATTTCACATGTTCATTGCAAACAGCAAAGGCATTTGAGTCTATGCCTATAACAGTACTAAGGAATTTTGTTTTGCACATCTTGACACTAAGCGCTTTGGTGAGATTCTTGGTGTATTCTAAGAAATATGGTTATTTCAGATGTGCCAGTCTGAGATCATCAGTGAGGCAAGGGAAGAAGCAGGAAGAACAATTTTTAAAATAATAACTAAGAGGGAGAATGGAGGGAACATTTTTTTGATGTTCTCACTCTTCAGAACTTTCTCTAAAGCATGATAGACTATAATGGAGATTTGACCTGTAAAATATAAAATCATATGGAAAAATGTGCTGTTTTGAAATATATCCATTCTACCTTTACAGTAGCATTTCCTTTGTTAATAATAAGGTTACTTCTAGCAAGGAAAACCATAGTACATATATGTAGATGAGCTAAAATTCTTAAAAATGCAAAAAGAATTTAAAGTAGTCTTAAAGTAACAGCATTGGAGTGGAAAAGGAGAAAAAGAGGCATGGGGATATTTTTATAGATATTAAAATTTTCCTTTTTGAAACCTGGGCTATACTGGCAAGTAAATGAAAATATAGCACTAAGTTATGCAGAAATGGATAGTGATACGGTATTTGGACTGGTAAAGTGAAACATGGAGATGGTACAGAGCACTTACAGAAAGTAGAATAGGAATGTAATTAGTTTAAACTCTGGAAAAGATGTTGTATAGTTTATTTCTTTTAAGAATAGAAGTTATTTATTATTAGTTCTGCAGGAGTAATTCCTACCAATGATAGATGTTAAGAGTTCTTCTTTTGTGTGTTTTATGACTTATTTTATGGGCTTTCATTATTGTTTTCTAGCTAAGGACTAGCATTTCAGAGAATGGTACTTAACACTTTTAGAGGAGCAAACATCTTGAAGAATTTGCTTAGAAATCTGTTTTTCAGCTTAGTTTGACTATCAATGACATAATGAGATATCTAATTTAAGAAGACAAAAATGGTTTATTTTTGAAGGATGGAAGATGTAGTCTTGCTTACGGTGCTAAAAGATGAAACCTATTAATAGAAAAACCAGTAATTTCTTTAGAATAGCTGCGAAGAATTTTTAAGTCACTGGGAAAACCTAATAAAATGAAATATATTTACCTTCTGATCATAAATAAACTAGAGAATAAAAACAGAAGCAGCAAAGTATAAGTAATGTTTTACTTATCCTTGAGAGAATATTTTAATTTAAAAGCATAGTGACAATTAATGTAAATAGAATTGTTTGTTGACATATGTATCTAGTCAAAGTTGAAACCAGAAAAAGTATAGGCAGGAGATACATGGTGTGAACATTTCTTTGATATTTCATGTAGGCATATTTCTTCCTTTTTTTCTGTTTTTTTTTTGACTTTTTTACGTTTCTCCTATGATCTTTCACACTTGTTTCTCTTGTTGGCACTTAGCATCTTAGATAATGTAGGAAAGTTTCTTTACCAGAGTTCAATGAACCAATTCATTTTAATTTAAACAAAATTACAATTTATTTCTGTACTGCCAGTCAATAGATTATGTGTGTCAGCTTGTAACTGAATGGCAGTTTTATGCATATTTTGATGATATTTCATCAGTCTACAAAAATATAAATTATATTTTTATCCCAATCTCTTTGAAAAAAAATCTTCTACACTGTCTGTTACTTCAAAATATTTTTCTTGAACTCTGTTTTGTGGAGAAGATCTTTCAATTTTGATTTTATCTTTTGCAGAAATAAAGCTACTCTAATACCAATTTGTCTCTAATTTCTTTGCTTCCAAAATATGAACAAAGAAACTCTAAAAAATATTTTTTTTTGGAAAGAAGTCTATACCAGAAGAGGGAGAAGGGGTATATAAAGAAAACAGAGGGAAGCAACTAAGAAGATATTCTTTCTTAAAAAACAAAATAAACCTTCATGTGTTCATGCATATTCTAACTTTGCCAGTTGGAGGCGAGGGGAAAAACAGTGAGGTAAGGGGAGAAAGAGATGGAGCAAGAAGCTGACTTTATGTCATGAGTTAGAAGTTGACTTTTTGTCTTTCAAAAGAGAATTTATTCTCTGTGTGTAATACACTTTTATTCAGAGTTCATGTTGAGATGTTACTCTGTTCAATATAGCTCACTGGTTAGAATTTCCTATCCTTCACATTCCATATCCTTAACAAGTGAACTTGATTGCCAACATACTATATATCTAAAGAGAAAGTAATATTTTTCAGTGTTAATTTAAAGTAAGTTAGTTATTCATGGCTTCTAACATTACCTAAGGAAAAAGGCTTGCATTGTTTTTTCTTTTTGTAGAATCGTATTTCTGTACAGAGTGAATGTATTGCATAAAACCTGGGTCTTTGAAAACATGTTTGTTGTTTCTTAATCTTCATTACAACTTTTCCCTAGGGA
>JAVCKT010074860.1:0-15201 GCA_032273925.1 Rhynchotus rufescens
AAGGCATAGTCATCAATCACTCATTGAATGATGAAGAGAAAAGTCTAAAGCTTTCTGATAGAGTATTTTCCCTCAGAAAAATTGTTGAGAGGGCAGTGGTTCCAATACAAATCTAATGAAAATGGCTTAAATGCAGATCTTATGAAAAGGGCCTAAATTTTTCTGTTTTCTAGTCATCTGACTTGTAAAGGTTCTTAAAAATTGGCCTGATTAGCTATCTTCAGTTTCTTGACTTCCAAATTTTAGTAACATCACCACTAAACTCCAAAAGAATCAATGGAATATTCTGATTAAATTCTGTAATTTTGCCCAGGATGCTAATGCACCCTCTGAGGATTAATCGTCATGAGTATTTTGACAAGGAAGATAAAAAACCCATCTTTTCATGAAGCACACCTTCCCCTCCCCTTAATCTCAAGTGACTGCAAAGATGAGGACCTCAATTACACATTATTTAAATAATCAGTGCAAATAGTTAGTTTAGTCATTAGAAATACATAATCCAAAAAAACCTTCATCTTAACTATGACTGCAGCTAATGAAAGTTGGGTTAACAACTTCGACTATGTAATTAAGAGGGAGATCAAGCTCTTAAGATGAACCAAACTGTGTTTTACAAGTTATATAGAAAACTTCTTTCTGACTAAATCATAACCGAAATTTGTGTGCACTTAGCTAGCAGAATTTCTTGAACATCTCTTTTTCATGTGAAGAGCTGCCTTCTCAGATACATTTTTATCCTTTAGGGCATAAAGATATTAATTAACACCTCTGGGAGGGCGAAGAGTGAAGTTTCTTTCTAGGTCTCTAATTTTAATAATCTCAGCAACTTTCTGCTGTGTAGACATGTAACCTCAAGTTCTGGTCTTTGTGGCTAAAATGGCCTCATATTCTCATTGCTGAGGTATTTCAGGTTCAGCGTACATTAAGTATTTGAGATCTTAATGAATGTGTACCTTTAAGGGTTTTTTTGGCACTTTAAATCAAACACCATCAACACTATTTCTTGAAGAAACTAACAGGACATGATGAAGTTCTGCATGCTTTAGTTGGCTGGTTTGCTCCACTCATGTACATGTTCTTACTAACATTTGTGGACTCTCTTATATGGTTACTAACACCCCAACATGACAGAAAGTAGAAATCATAACAGGTATGGAGGAAGACGGTACAGAGACAAATTATACAACAGGAATACTGGTTCCTTCGGTTGTGACTAGACCTCTGCCTGCTCTAACTTGTGCCTACCGCATGACTGTAGGAGTAAAAAGAGGTGTTCAGAAGTAGCTTTTGTCCTCTTTTCTTAAATATTGTAGAGGGGCCTGAGAAATCAATTTCCTTCTTTTCGGAATGAAAAAAAAGTAATGTCACACTTTGTTGTCATTGCCAACAATTTCACAGTTCAGACTAACACTTTAATATTACAGGAGCAATAAACACTCTGGACTCACCTGCCTCAGCATTTTTTTCTAGTAAACCTGAAAGAAAAAAATGAATATATGAGGCGTTTGCCCACAGAGAGCTGCATGACAGTTCTAATGTGCCAACGTGCTGTATGTGTATCTGACATTTCTGTGTCCACCTGTGGGCCCAGGAAAGTTAAATTAAATCACCTTCTCTTTCATTCAATGGTGGTTAAATACATTCACTGGGTCCTGGCCCATTCATAAATAGGGTCTGTTTTATATTGAGTCAAGCAGGATTTGGTGTAGGATTTAAAGATTGGACTTTATAACCACATTAAATACTCTCCCATTTATTTTGAACTAGGCTTTTATTGCTTTCACCATAGGCTGCAAAAAGAATGTGGGACTGGCATTTTGAGCAGTCAATATGTGACTCGCCGTGACACTCATGAAAGGGAAGACAATCCCAACCTCAGGGGTTCTGCGACCAGTAGAAAACATTAGGCTCTTTTCTTCTTACAATTCAGTGTTATGTGGTGGATTAATATACAGCAATAGAAAATCATCATTATTGATATTACATCTCTATAAACTTCTCCTCCAGTGTTACTGTGGCCATGAGACACAAGAAGACACATGCAGTTGCAGAAATCACCCAAGAGAAGTAAAATGTATTAGGCAAAATTGTAAATGCCTGACACTCAGACTTTTATCTAATTGGTCAATTTTTTTTATGAAATTCTAAGAAACTTAGTAAATCTGAGGACATATACCCTGTATCAAATTCTGCTAGAATTAGCCAACAGGTCGCCCATTTACTGAGGGAGGGGGGAAGCAGGCCTATGAACACTGAAAAAAGATCCCTTTCAAGAAAGGTTAAAACAGGAGCTAGACTCAGTAGTGTTTATTTTGCTTACTGCTTATTTTCTTGCTTCTACATTAATGATAAAGTGAAGAACTCAAGTTGTTTGATCTCCACTCTGCATAACCTAGGATCCTCACCTGTAAGTCTGAAGAAGTGAGGCTCCCCTTGTGGTTTCTCTTACATCATACCCTTCCCTTACAGGGGAAGCCACCCACACACCTCATTCCTCAAGTAGGAAGGTATACCAAAACAAAACAAAGCAAAACAAACAAAAAAGACTTTTAAGTCACAAGCAACCTACATGATCACTATGAACAATATTGACTGGCTCACACCAATTGATGCATAACCTGACATCTCAGTACACATTTTCCATTCCTGTCACTGTATCCTACATGGAATCCTGGTCCTCTACATTTATTTCTACAGCCCATTACCATTACCTCTTTTACCTTTTCCTGGAAAGAAGTCAAACATCAAAACCTTCTCTGAAATTCAATCTGTGCTTTCTGGGTCATCATTGATACTAAATGCTTCACTTCTCTGAAGAGGAAATGCACTGCAAAGATACCTCATGGGTATTTATGCCTTTTTTGAGAATTAAACTTAGCCTATCCAATCAATGGTAACGAGATGGACTAGCAGTGATGCTAGTAAATAAAAATATCTTCTGTTTGCCTTTAATCTGTTAGGCACTGATTTACTGCTCTATACTTCAGGGCTAAAACGGGATTACACAGAAGCATAAAGCTGAAGCCTATGGCAGTTCAACTATTAAATACTTCTGAAATTCTAGGACTAAATAAATACATGCAATATCAGAATCTTAGTTTTATTCCCATTTATTTCATTTGTGAGATAAATTTCTCCAAATCCCTCCCGAACCTCATTTTTTTTTCCATCATGGCTCACACTGGTGCAAAGTAGTGTTGTAGATCTTGGTAGTCAGGTTCAGACAATTGCAAATGGCTGCTTTTTATTGAACACTCACCTGCAAGGCACATATTCCTGTGCAAAAACTGCTCTTTTGTTTTGTTCTCTTTTGTCTGTTATGGCTACAAATATTATACTACTACTGAATTACTACTGTCAGTGAAGAGAAACTACAAGAACATTTTACCAGTGAAGACACAGTCATATAGGGCATCATTTTCAAAAAGGCATCATAATATTATTATATCAGAATTGTGTAGTGTATAAAGCAGACTGCATTTTTCTTTTTGACACCGACAGCCCAGCTGTCCATAGTGGCTAATCCTGATGTGAGGTAATTCATAGCATTTGCTCTGTTTTATATACTTTTCATCTAGTCAATCTCAAATAACAAACTAGAAAAAAAAAATGATGCCACCCAGCACTGAAAGGCTATGGAAACCAAGAAACCTTCTCACAATCAGAAATAGTCCCTTCAGTTCATGTTTCAGTCTGAGGTGCTGACAAAACCCATGCTTGTTCTTTGGCTTTTCATTTGCAAAGTTGCCATTATGATTTCTACTAGCTATTAGTACCCCACAGCTCAGAAAAAGAAGGAAAGAAAGAAAAAAAAGAAAACTAAATTTAGGTTCTTTTGTTGTTTATACACTCTGTTTAAAATGTTATGACTTTTTTCTTTTATCTTTTTGAGTACTTAAAAGCAAATGTTTTTTCAACCGCTATTTCCTCATTTCTCCTCCCTTCCTCTTAACTCTTTAACACACCATCTCTAAGGTACCTTTGCTTTTCTCCTTTGTCAGAAGTCTAAACATAAGTTAATACATACACTCTCCCATCTAACTGGGAGTCTGAAAAACGCAATTTTGAGCTAGCTTTTAATGAGAAAAGCAAGAAGGAGCTGGGGAGATCACAGCAGCTGAATAAGAGTGGAGTTTAGTTAGGCTTTTACCATAGAACACCTCACTTTGTTCACATCCACCCTCCTGATAGTGTCTTATTTTTTATAAGCCTATATCACTTATTGCAGCAGAAGTATTGGGATTGATTGCACACGACTCTAAAAATGACCTGATCATCTGTACTTTCCTCTAACCCTGTTCTTTATAGTAATGCCTGCACATATCCACTGAATCAGACATACTGACAGTGACAGGATGCCACAAGAGATAGCTCAGGTCTTGTGTTGGAGTGAGGAGGTGCATATAATCTACTCCTTGTACGTCCTGTGAAACTAGTTCTGCTAAAAAACATTGAGCTGGTCTTGCAGGGCAACCTGCCCTGCACCGTAACTCAGTGTGCCCAATTTTTGCTTTTCCTGAAATCCTTTTCTCTGGCCTACAAAGAGGGAAATCTGCTTTTTAGAAATCTCCCCATGTAGGCGCCCCTCTTAACTTTAGTAAGCATTGAATAGGATCTGTATATTGTCTTTCTTCCACTTCGAGCTGGGAAGTAAAGGGGGGGAAGGTTAAATACCCCAGATAGAGAGATAGAGCACCTAGGTCCACAATCATGCTTACCTCTACCCCTATGAGCGGAGGTTCATTAGCCTCCACTAAATACAGGGACCGGGTAAATGACCTTAAATGACCACGGAGAAGAAGCATGTCCATGCAACAGGGAACATCTATATTTCACTCATGCTTTTCAAAAGGAGAAGAAACAGGAGTGCTAGGCATGGTGACCTGGAGTGAACGCACTGTACCCACCTGCCAGACTCACCCTCTTCCATGTCCAAACTGCCCTCACTGGGAGAATGTTGCAAAAAAAAATGAAAAGTTGGAGAGAATAAGTAACTTTTCTTTAGTAAATATCTTTCCTAGCACGCCTGTTGTGCCAGCAAAGTGTGTCTGGCAACGAGTAAGCTGGAATATCTGTAGATGTACCATAATCTGTGTGAACTGGCTAGCTGCTTGAGTAACATTACCCTATGGAATAACTGCCTATGGAGAGAAAAGCCACTGGGACAGCAAGCACATTTAGTTGACTACTGTTCAAGCTTACAATACATAATGTAGGCAAACCATCCCAGGTGGGATTGATTTGTAATGAAGTGCTCACCCAGAGATCATTTAGCTGTACAAGCTGTCAAGATTTTTCTTTAAAAGAGGCACAATTTCAAAAGGCAGAGCAAGGAAAATGTAAATCTATGGTTTGCGTTAAATACCCAAGAGACAGGTCTCTGAGGGTTCCTCTGCCCGATCAACTTGTCATTTATTCCAACATCATTAAGGGAGAAAATATTTCTTCTATTTCTTCACAGATTTAGCTCTCAACATCTGGCCTTACTGTTAGTATTAAAAAAATAAATAAATAAATAAATAAGCATTAGGAGTTTAAATACCTTTTTGTCTTTGTAAGTGTTAGAAGTGTTAAAATTCAAAACTGAGATCTTCCACTGCTCAGCTTTCACTAAGGGTGCTCAGTATCAAAAATACAAAGCCAAAGCTCAATCACTAGGCACTCAGAATCACTTATTTCCTAATGCCTAGTTCATGCTGAAGTGTTGCAATAATACACAGCTGTGGACTGCAGATAGACTATTCCTTGACCTGTATCATTTTGAGTACCTAATAGGTCATAAATAGTCAAAGCACTTCTTGGAGACTTACTGGAGTAGATCCTGCAAGGATTACAGCCAAGAGAAAGGTGACAATGTTGATGGGGATTTAGAGAAATCTCTTTGCACATGGGAGTTCATAGAATCACTGATGCTAACTAAGCGTATTTTTTTTCCCTAATCTGATTAGAGCCAGTCATTATCTTATAAATGCATTAACCACCATGCTAAAGGTATTTTTCTATAACTTATCTTTATTCTCGTGGTTGAATTTGTTCCTGTTCAGCCTGTTGCACTCAGCCTGTTGCACTCTGAACTTTGGAAGTGCCCTTTGCATTTCAGAACATCCTTTCATATAGATGAATTGCTACTTTGCTTACCCTTCTCATAGTGCTTGGGTTCTTGTGCTGCTGTAGCAAGGTCTCCTGGTCAAAGCATTGTGGCTACTCCTTCACTGGCAGTTTGGGCAACAGAAAGCAAGCTTTCATCTTTTGCTTCTATGGAAGGGTACCTTGAAAGCAGTTAGGAATACTGTAAGGACTGTTGAAAGACTCAGAGATGTCTAATTATTGAAAACTTTGGCCAAAACTAGTGTCTTTCCAAAATATTGTTTCGAATGCGTAAGATTGCTATGATGCTTAAAGAAACAAATAAAAGAAGCAATAACTATAAGACAACCAACCTCCCCCTCAGCATTTAAGCTAACTAGTTAACTAACTAGTTTTTTACTCTTTGCTTCTGTGAAATTATGAACTTGAGTATAGTAAACAAGAATTAAACAAAAATTAATCGTGAACACATAAGTCTTGAAGATGTTATTAGTTCATTTATGATTAAAACACAAAAAGCAATGGCAAGGAGTTGGCATGTGATGTGACCTAAAAATAACAGACTAGTATAAACACATGTGCAGCCTAAAAAGTAGACTGTCTTGTGATTTGTGTGACAATTTCAAAATATTTCCTGTTGTGATTGTATAGTATAGCTTTAAAAATAAAAAGCATAGATTTTAGCTAGTAAATTTTTCTTATCTTTCAATTAGCTATGACAAAAAAGAAAAAAAAGGACAGATATATTAAATGAGCAGGTAATCAAAACTAAATAACAAATTTAAAACATTTTTTGTGTGTATAGGATCCTCTGTTACTATGTAGCAGTATGTTCTGAAAAATATGTTTGCTGCAAAAGCAAGTAGCATGCAGCTTATAAAGTGTCTTAGAAGTTGCATCTGTAGAAGCGGTGTGGGAGTGGATGAAGTTTTGAGCTGAGGAAACCGCTTTTGATTTTTTATTTTTATTTCTTTAAAGCATTTCAGAGAATTGAAAGAGGAACCTGCACTAAACAGCAGTCCTAACTTGTACAAAACTTTCCCCTCATCATGTGATGAAAAGTCTTTTATCACTGCGCTCTTATCTTTGGTATCTGAGATGTTAGAGCACTGTGGCTTTGCTCACCTACATGGCTGCATGGATGGTACTAGAAAGGCTGTACAAATTATTTTTCCATTCCAAGCTCTTTTATGAATATTTAATGCATTAACTCTCATCTTCAAGAAAAAAAAAATATTTGTTATAAAGCTTAAGTCTCTGCTTTCTTTTTCTTTCTCTCTCTCTCCTTGTATATTTTTATCTAGGAGAGTGTGGAAGAAGTAAAGCAAGAAACAAAGGCACATACAGAAGAAAAAAAAATAAAAAGGGATACTAAAGCTGTTGTCCTGAAATATGAATTATTCTTATGCTTTTATAAAAAGCTCTTGCTGGGACTGTCAAAGTGAAAAAAGATTCGGGCTTATTTCCTACAGTTTGTTCAGCAAACCACACGAAAGCCCTATGCACCCTCAGAGGCTCGTTGTTTGCACCGTGGCAGGGGACCCTCTCCAGCCTGCCCTGTTGGGCCTCTCCTGCCACAGGACTGATGCCATGTGGAGCCTCGTGCTTGGCACCACACGCAGCAACGTGCTCGTGCAGAAAGCGTGCCCGGGTCGGGTTGTTCAAGCAGGCCTGTGGTGGCTGCAGGCTTTGATAACCTGAGCAGCAAACCCCGAAAGAGCCTTCACCTCCCTGAACTTCCCCCAAGGTGGTATCGGCCATGGATCCCCAAGTGGAGTTGGGAACTAGGGAGCAGCAAAAATAAACTACTTCCATTATTCTCAGAAACAGAAACAAGAATATAGTTTGTGCTGATCTTCCTGAACGCAGGCCCAGCGCACAGGAGGGTGAGCTGTGCTCTCAAAGGCACTGCCGTGCCTCTGCTCCCGCAAAGCTGAGGCGCTCCTGGGCTTTAGAGAGGCGAGGTGGTTGCTGTGAGGGTTGCGACTGCATCTCGGCCACTGCCAAAGCCACAGGTGCCTGACTAGCAGAGAGGGTCTAAGAGCCAATTCTCCTTTGTGACCTACAGCACTACAGGAGAATGAAAAAAAAAAGGAACCAAAACTTTTCATTAGGGAAGCCCTCACGAGAGCCCAAGTTTCAAAGTTACACTCTTCTGCAAAGTATCATTTCCCATCATTTTTTTTTGCATGTGTTTTGCATGCTTTTGGAGCTAAGAGACCTATGTGCTTGGGTTACTTCTATGTCAAAAAACAAATCACCTCTAAAGGAAGTTTTTATCAGTACAACATGACCTGTTAAATGCTTAGAGCACTCTGGGGGCAGTTTTGTTTTGGGCTAATTAATTTTCCTGTAGTTCCCAGGCAGGTCCAGGATGGGCTGGAGACATTAGAGTTTCCTTTGGGGTTGCCCCAGGACCCAACTCTGCAGCAATGTGGCAAAGACCCAGTCTCACTAGAAGGCTCCACTCTCCACTAGACATTGCCAGTTCCCAGTTCTGCCTATCTCAGTGGTCCAGAATAACCCTTGGGACAACCTGGTGGTGTCTATCTTTCAATGGAGCCCTTGCAGGGATCCAGGAAAAAAGACCAAGCAGAAGCTAAGCTTCCTGACAAGCCTTATTTTGGCATATCCACAAAATGTGGCATAGACACAAAATATGTCCCACCCCACATGTGGACGTATTTTATTATTTTTTTGTTAAACAGCTGGGGAACTTTACATGCAATAGCCTATAGGCCAAAGCACTTGGGTGCCTGGCTCCTGATGAGGAAGCAGGAGCCTCACCAAGTGCTCCTGCCCCAGGGGCAGCTCAGATTAGGCTCTGCCACCTCCTTGGAGGTTCCCCACCAGAAGCCCCACGCTGAGCACGCAGAAGTGCTGCCTGGCTCCCCTGCTGTAGCTGAGCCAAAGGAGCAGCAGGACACTTCAGCCAGGCAGCACAGCACCCAGACTGGGGCCCTCTTGCTTTTCAGAGACCAAGAGCTCCTTCTTTTGTTGTGAGAAGCTCTCCTTCAGTATTTTAACAAGTTACATCCATAAGTAGTCGTTCATGGTGCCTGGACACTCAGCATTACGTTTGGCCAATTTATTCAGGAGTTCATTCTTTTTGCTATTTCCATACAGATATATTTTTTGCTCTTTTTGACAAAAAAAAAAAAAAAAGAGCAGCCATTTTTCCTGTCTGTTTCCTGCACATCGTTGCTACTATTTCTGTCCTTGTTATGTGAATGATAATACATCCCTGAAGTCATATTCTTCCTATTTAGGTATTTCAATCCATGGAAATTCTGTATTATTTATTAACACAACTGAATTGTTTGTTGGATGTGACTCAAAGCTTCCTGTAATAGAGCCGTACGCATCCTCCAGTGATATGGCTTATTATTTTGTCATTGCTATGTCAGTGCTTGCCCTGGCACTACATTTTCCAGCTGGATACCTTCTTTCATCCACCTTCCTGGGCGTCTAAATTGTGTGAGTTTCCCAACCTAAAACCAGGGCAATCAGCCTCCCTATTTGCATACTTTTTACATATTTGTAGAGGCAGAAGTTCTTGAACCATATTTTCCTGTATCCCATGAATTTCACAGTTTTCATCTACAGCAGGCAGTTTCCACAGGTCCTGCAGACTCAAATAACTAAAAACTCATAATCAAACCACAAGCACTACTGTTTCTATCTTTTTTTATCGGTTGATATGTGTCGCTGAAAGACCTCACAGAAGGTCATCACTTGTCAGAGCTCCCATCCGCAGGAGGTTTTTCTCCTACTTGCCCTTCTTCTGTCAGCAGATGTCCAAATTGCCTGCTACACAATTATAGTCTGCAAGTCTATGATAGGATTGCTTGTTTATGTTGTCCTTGCAGCTTTCTTCAGCACACGACTCCCTCCAATTTCTACATTTGTTTCAATATATCAGTGGGTTTTAGTAGGGCTGGAGGAGTTTATTTTCCTTCCTCCTTTTAAACTATTTAGTAGTTGAGGTGAAGGGAAGATATTCTTTTCCCATACCTGAGTGCAGTCACATTCCTCTCTGTCCTGTAGACCTAGCTCCAGATTTTATGATACTTCAGGGCTCTTTTCTCACTCAGGCAAAGATATATAGAGAGAAGTCATATATTTTACTTGAGGTTAGACACCAGACTCAACCAGATCTCAGTGAAACCTCAATGGTTTGGTGCACGAAAGGAGATGTGAAATTGAGGGCAAATAATTAGCTCTCACAGTGGATGGCATCTCACTGAAGACTGAGTCATCTCAGACGTGTATGGTTAGGTTTGAAGCCACCTAAAACTTGCATTTAAAATTTTATTTTATCATAAAAAATTAAAAGCACTACATTCTCTAGTCTTGGGAGTACCCTAAGCACATATTAAAACTGATGTGTTTCTGTATTTTTGTCCTTGTCACTCTGCATTCCACACTCTTAGAATACTTTTCCATGTGGCTGAATTTTTGGCCTTACCTTAAAAATAAATACTCTTTAAGACTGGCTGAGCTCTGGAGTCCACATTTTTTATGACAGTGGTTTGGGCCTACTGAAATTCAAACATTAAAAATAAGTCTGATTACTTTTGCTTTAGGTCTTTGAATTGCTGTACTATCAGATTTCTATCCTCGCATTAAAAGATTTTGCCTACCAAACACTAGTAACAGAATAGCTGAGATTTCAATGTAGTACTGAAAAAAGTTTAAAACCAAAAGAACGCTTTAAATTGTAGCTATATACTGAAACATGGATGATCATGATATTATTTTATAAACTGGATAAATAGGAGCACTGACCAGTTCTCCTGATGGCCGCACACCTCTCCTGGGCACCATCCAGTGTCAGATCACGCTAAGGCTGCTCTCACCTCATTGTGGCCTGCACTATTGGCATATGGCATATTTAGAAATGCCCGTGGTATTTATTGACCACAAGCAGGAAAGTGCCCAAATAAGAAATGACAAAGCAGTGCATAAGATGATAGTGTATCAGCTATGGTGCAGTATGTACTACAGTAATGCCGACCTCTTCTTGCATGACAACCTTGGGCTGCTTCACTAAATTTCATCCCAGGGGGACAAGCATGTTTACATCTCTGTAAAAATGAAATTAAATACACAAACCAATTTCACAGAGCAGCTGATGCACTGTCAATTCATACTTTCAGTTATGTTGCAAGAATGTGTTTGCTTGCCCGTACCCTGTAACAAAAATAGCAGACCATATTTGAGTGTAATAGATGAGATTGTGACATGTGGATTGTGTCTGTTTGCTACTGGAATACACAGAATTATTTAGCTCTTACTTCATAGAAGCTAGAACTGCTGAGATCATTAAAAAATATTGTTAAGGCACATATTTTTGTTTCACAAATAAATAAATAAATAACACCCTTTAAAGCACAGCACTTTCATCTTTGCTAATTTTTTCAAAAATGCAAATCATTCCAGCAGTGGTTTATACAACAACTATGATCTGGAAATTTCAAGTCATTTTAGTTTTTATTCAGGGCATTTGTTTTTATTCTCACTACTACGACTAGGAATAGAAAGAAGCCAGGAGAGTCAATAACCAGCTGTTGTGAGGTATTGCCTGCTGATAAAAGCAAGTAATGTCTCCCCCTCAACAAACTGAGGATTTAAGATGAACTGCCTGACTACAATGCTGCTTGCAGTTCATTTCAGCTGGGAAGACCTGAACTCTGACCATCTCTCTCACCTGCATTCGAGGACTTTCAGAAGAAAGAAACCATAGCAGATGTGGTTTCAAAGCGCTATTCCTGTCGTGTCTCTTTATATTAGAGAGATAACCAAGCAACTACAAAGAAACTGAATTGCAAAGAGCAAGAGTAGGAGGAGTTTTTGTTAAAAATCTTTTTATTTTTTTCACATTTCATAGCGCCAGCTTCTCCTATGATAACAGCCACAACTCCAATTTGCATCAAACTGCCAAACTGAAGAAAAATCAGGGAAAATGTGCTAAATGGCAAATAAGGTGAAAAAATATTCTACTATGTATCTCTTTTGTATTTGTGTACACACATAACTTTCTAAAGCTAGCTCACACCATCTATCTGCTCATGTATGTAGCTATTTCTAAGATTCGTATTACCCGTCTACTGTGCACTCATGAACATCTGCTCAGCATTTTTCACGTGTGTGTGAAGTTACATGTGTGAAATTACAGCAAGCAAGTGCTGGCTTGTGCCAGCCGCAAGCTGTGCAGCTGCAGTTACTGCTATTCAGCACAAGCCATAAGCTCCGCAGAGCAGTCAGGTCTCAGCCTTCTTTGGCTGCATGAGCAGAGCGAGTTGTGTGAGCTCATGCAGGGTGAGCTGGCTTGTACCGAACCAAAACCTGAGCAGCAAAGAGCGCGGAGTTGCAGTGTGCACACAGCTGCCTCGGACCGTGGCAGGAGGTAGACCACTATAAAACCTGCAAGGCTGGTCTTGAGATAAATGAATGCTGATCACGCCCTCTGGGCACCACAGTGTGATCGCCTGTTTTCTGGCAGGGGTTCCAGTGAAAGGAACAGACACAATCAATCTCAGTCCCAACCAGGTGACAGATCTTCCTACAACCTGTCTTTTTTTTGCATCAAAGCCATTCAGCACAGCCAGGCCCAGTTTGTTATGAAGCAAGTCTTATACATTATGTTCATTCGCCTCTTCCAGGAGCAGCATGCTTTCAGAGAACCCGGTATGAGAGAACCCTGCCAAGCGCACGCCACTCCTACAGAGCACCTGCTCCCGTGCATCCTTCAGCCCAGACCACGCTTTTGCTAGTCCAGATGTGAGAATGCCAGGGGAATGTCCAGTGTTCACCAACAGAATATCACAGAAGGTATCTGGTGAGAAGACAGAGCAGGAGGTCTTGTAGGTGAGCTGTCAGTAAAGGCTAAATGATACATGATAAAACAGCAGAGGAACGCGTCCAACAGAAAGCAAAACAATTTAGTTTTTTTCCTCCTGAGTCCCAGGTGTGATATTTTTGCTGCACAAACAGTACAAATTCACTACAAACACAGTACAAGTACAACATAATGTAAAACCAATCACAGCTTTTGTAGCTAAAGCCGCAGTAAGTGTTCATTGGATAAAATTATGCATTAGGTCCTCTTCTTTACTGACTCACTTTCACAAGGAAGCTGGTGACATTTTAAAATGACAGCTGAGTGATCAAAGCATAAAAGGATAAAATAATGTTTAGGGATCTAATTTGGATTTCAACAGAATCCAGCTGATTTTAAGCTTTCCAGAAAGCAGGATCTGAATCAATAGGATGTTTAAAATGGGCTGGATTTAACTTCAAACACCTGCCTGTAACAGGTCCTGAAGATCTGCCCACTACACTTAATGGAATTCAGATTTTCCAGCTCACCATAAGGTGGGTACTTCTATTGATCAAGATGTAAATCCCACAACAATATATAAGGCCAAGCAAAAAAAGTGCCAACTACGCCCATATCCTGCTACTTGATGTTACTGCTCTGAAAAGATACTTGCATAAGCACACAGATCTTACTTAACAAAACACACAGTAGTACAATCTATATTTAAATCACCAGTTGTCCAGACTGGGGCTTTTGGGATGTGCTTCTGTACTATTTTACCAAAAGGAACAAAAATTTTATATATAGTGAGATCAACTACAAGCACAGCCATGATCTTTGATTCATCAATAACAACACTGTTTCCAATTACTGGTCACAATACATCACATTAAAATTAGATGTATACTATATTCTCTTCTGAAAACATTTCCCAAGTATCATGTCAAATATCTTCTCAGCTACATCTGCAAAACTTTATTGACTCCCCTACTTACGGACTCCTTGAGATGTTAAATTGATCAACAACTACAGACTGTCACATACGTAATGCAGATGCAAAAGAAAGTAATGCGTGAGGCTTTTTTTTTGTTTATCTCAAAAGATAATCTTGAAAAACATGCATGTAGTTCTACCTTGTTTCCTTTGTGGACTAAATAGAAAAGAAAATATTTTAGAAGAGTTTCACAGAAGAGAGATACAAAAAGATATGAAGTATAGATCACATATATAGACAGATATATGAATATGTATGAAATCTATATGAAATATGAAATATGTTGTAAAAGGGCACTCATACCATACAGATTCAAAATAAAACCATAAAATTTCTGAAAGCTGAAGGATCCCTATTTGAGAATTTGTAACATTCCTTGCCACAGACACCTTGGTCAACAGACGAATAGTTCTTTTCCTGGCCTTTGAGATCAGAAGGGAAATGATCAACGATGCCTTTTCCTCCGACTTTCACAAGAGCTGTGTGAGGCAATTACTTGTATTAGGAAATAAATGCAAACGGGAAGTCTGCTAATCCCAGGCATAGATAAGATTTAAAATTGAAAAGGATATCACTTCATACATCTAAACTTAGATTTGATTTAGCACTTTTGTGGTCAAAGTTCTGTAAAACCATTTTGCCATAACTCAGTATTGATTAATAGTAGTTTAGGAGCAAGCTCTCTTAGTAGGGCCCTTGGACCGGGATAGCAAGCACATATATAGCATGGTCTAATGCAATCAAGGTTCTCTGTCAGATGTCAGCAATTTTTTAGTAACTGCGTGCATGCATGCTGTTCCTCCATGATAAGTGTAAGACCGTGCCATTTCACCAAGGGGCAAGTTATCTTCTATTTTTGGAAAATAAGAGCATGCTCATAGAGAGTGATCGTGGAGGAATGTGAAGTCAGATATTAGCTTACCCTGGAGGAATGAATTTTTGGGCTGCTACACTGAATTCTTAAAAGGTATTGCCTTAGTTTTGCTAAATCCTTTATAAGTATCAAGCTTAAAAAAAAAAAAAAAAACATTTAAAAAATACATAAACAATCCATATATGTAGGAAAGACCATTCTTACTGAAACTTAGACCAAGTGAAAAGAATCAGTCAGGGTAGATATATGACTGAGGTTTCAACTGACCTCAGATTTAACCTACACAGTTTATAAAAGCTGATTATATTGCACACAAATGAAGAAAATTGCTTTACTTGGTAGTGTAACTGTCCTCTTGGCAATTCTTGAAGTCACAGTATCGAGCTTGAATTCAGCTTCAATACTAGCCCATGGCCTTAG
>JAVCKT010074898.1:0-15200 GCA_032273925.1 Rhynchotus rufescens
ACCCGCCTGGATGCCGCCCTGTGCCCCGTGCTCTGGGTGTCCCTGCTGGAGCAGGGGGTTGGACTGGATGATCTCTACAGGTCCCTTCCAACCTCAACCCTTCTGTGATTCTGTGATATCTGTCATTTATTGTGCCCATACAACTTAGCTGTGCGCTGGGCTTATTCCTTCCACCGGCATTTGGGCGCTCAAGTCACACAGCCCAAATGATGAAGTCACAGATTCAAATCTCAGCAAGGTCAAAACATCTTTCTCTCAAAGAGTAAGCAAGGAATGGCCTATTCCCTCACTTATATTAATTCCCAGGCAATAATGAGTGCTGAACTCTTTCAATTAATAGATAGAGATGAGTCATTTTAAGCTACTGATTTCAGTTTGTTAAGATTTGCTTTTCAGTTAAGTTACAAAAGTTTCATGTATACTTTATTGAATACCATAAACATCCCATTTCACATTATTAAAGTATTGTAATTCCCAAGTACTCCAAATACCTTCTAAATACTAGGAAGTCAGAAGTGTATCATCCTTAAAGAATAACAGATTTTTTTAAAAAAAACAGAGAGATAAAAAGCCAAAATAGTCAAGTGCATTATTACAGGTGAACAGGTGAACTGGCCATCAGAAATGGATTCCTTTCCCCAGGCCTTCTCATATCTCATTGTTACCTTTGACCCATGAGAGCAGATACATTTAATAAGTCTGCTAGTCTGCTACTAAAAAGTAATTTTCCTCTTGCACTTATCTACAATTGCATTTAAATAAAACAGCTTAAAAATAGCATCCGCAATATAACAGAAAATAAGATAGATGTGGGTAAGATGGGGGTTAGAGAATATTCCTTGAATGATCTCAACCGGTGTCCGGTCTCCGGTTGTGAGCCAGTGTCCTTGAACTCGTCCTGAGGTGTCTGTGTGAGTCATGATCTGCTCCTCTGTCATACGGAACAGTTTCCACCTTGGCAGAGGTCGGCGTCTGCTAATTCTGGTGATTACTGTTCCACGGATTGATTTCTTCTCTATCTAAATCATTCAATTCGTGCATTCTTCAAAATAACATGTCAGAAGATCTCTCTCCTGCCAAGAAAGCGTGAATAACAGAGAAGAGTATTGCTTAGGGTAGTAAAAGTATCTTAGTTGCTTTTGCTTAATGAAGCAGTAAACGTAAATAATGGGATACATTTACAAAATAAAAAGGAAGAAAATATCATGAGCTCAGTTTTAACTATGAAGCCTTCTCTTCCTGTAGAAGTAGAGCCTCGATGATTAAAAAAGTTAAAACTAGATGGAAGCAAAGCTCAAGATAAGGGAAGCGGTTGTGTTTTGGCAGGAAAATATGTCAGATTAGCTGCACTGTCCACTGCTAATGTCTGTGACAGCCAAATGACAGCAACACATATGATATCTGAATTTCAGTATCTTCTCCCTTTCTCATAATGACAGGGCAGGATTCTCGCCTTTGCAGCTCTGGTACTAATACTCCTGTGTGCATCTAAGAGAGAGTCTCACCTGTGGGTCGCTCCTGCCTTCGAATTACTCGCACAGGTATTGTTCCAAGTGGTCACACAGAACACTCCTGTTGATATTTTTATCTGGGTAACAAAATTTATGTTTTCTATTTTTGGCTTAATAACACATTTTTCACAGAGAGGTCTTTTAAGTATCCATTTTTTTCTGAAAGATTTTTTTTTTCCACGCGTGTGAGTCCCTGTCGTGAAAGAGGATGGCTCTAAGCAATTTGCAGGAAGTACTTTTCTCCAACTATTTTTGCACACTCCTTCATCACTTCATTGAAACTCTGAAATAGCAACTTTACAAGTTCTTTTATACAGAGGGTTTTTTTCTGATTTGTTTTTCAATTGGAAATTTTCAATTGGAAATTTGTGTTGATTTGTTCTTTTTAAGCAAACATTCTTAAATAAGTGAGGGGATTGTTATCACTTTACCTTTATTGTGCTACAGCAAAGGAGAAGGGAGAAGGGGAAAGTCTCTCATTTCTGGAGAAGGGAGGGACAGAGGCTTAACATGCTTGGAGAGAGGAAAGACACAAGTCTCTGGTTTATGAAATTACATGATAAGAATTGTCAGGGAATAAGGATTTTAATTTCTTCATTTACATGCCCTGAAACCCCACACTTCTCCTTTATATAAAACTTGGGAAAATAGTCAAATTCCTAGGTTTTAACTCTTGTCATATTAACTTGCCTCATTCTGCTCAAGGACCTTTTCCTGGTGTCCTTGAGATTCTTGTAAATAAATACACACAGGTTTTTTTATATAGGGACTTCAGTGTGATCAAATTCAGAATACCAGAGATGGAAAATAACTCACTTTGCAGGAGAGAAATTAGGGCTTGGTGTATGTGCAGGACTGAAGCCTGGCTTCATCCTTAAAACATGACTCATCTGTTACTATTTCTTCTCCCCTCTCTTTTCAGACTGATGTTAGAAACCTTGTATTTTAGCAATATTTAGAGGAGTATCATTTTCTAACGCAAATACACTTTCTTTGCACTGAGAGCAAACAGCTGTTTCATCTTGACAACCAGGGATATGCCTAATTTGGACCTGCCCACAAACATCCAGGATGAACACAGCCTGCTGGAAAGTGCTTTGTGCCCCACCTAAAGCCAGATGTTTAAATAATTTAGTTGTGGAGGAGGCAGGTCCCAGACTTTCATTTAGACTAGACTGACTTCAAATACGAGAATCTAATAGAGACCAGTCCTTAATGAACCTTCAGAGTTCATAGTCACGAGTTTACATCTCTGATTCTAACTGCCTTCGTATTTCTTCTCTTTCAGAGATCTAGGATCAGCAGATTGGTTGATTACTACATGGTCCTGGGATTGCTGGTTCGCATGAAATGTTTCCATCTCAAGCACAACCTCACCTCAAACATTCGTCCTGATTCACAATCTTTATACATTATTGGTGTTGCAGCTGTATCTATCTGCTGCAAGATTCTCTGGGAAATTATCACAGACTTCGTTGCACATTGTCAAGAGCCATTTCTTAGGAAAAGGAGCCTGAGGTATTTATTCATAACAATTGAATGTCTGAAAACTATAAATTGGCCTCTCTGCTTTTCTGCAGCATTGGCCCTCCAATGAGAGGTGCTTCTGCGCTGCCTTACCCTGAGCTGAGGCGGGTCAGTAACTTCAGGTCAGTGCTTGGAGGATAAAGCTAGCTGACAATATGTAGTGTAAGAAGAGCACAGATGCAGATTTTGGACTTCACTGGTGGTGATGAAAAATGCAAATACTGAGCTTTGGATAGTAAACACAAGCTGGAAGTTTAGATCATTGTGCTCCTCTGAAACTGGCTGTGTTACAGAAGATTTTTCCCTGAAAAAGAAAAGAAGCAATCTGCTCTCTTCTTCATTTTCAACAGGCACTATTGTTCTGATAGTTATTAAAACAATATTGATAAGGCAAGCCTAAGTCTAAATATGCCTTTTTACTCTCTGGATTGAAGCACTGTTAACTGACAAATTCAACTCTGATTTAAATCCTGAGCAGCCACATTGAAATTACTAAGAACAAACCCACCTGCCAATTTCCACACATTTATGCAAATTCCTCCCAGTGCAGAATTTGGACCTGCAAGCCATTTATTTATTGACAGTGTCTTCAGTGAATCAAGCCTTAACATCAAGCACTTGTTTATGAAGGCACTGTCTGGAATATCCATCTTGCTTTTAGAAAAAGAGAAAAAGGAACATTAACAGAAAATCTGTCACTGCGATAGGCAGCAATCATATTCCCGAAGGTTAATAATTTATTTTAATGTGTTTGGTCCTCCTCGTCTGCCCATGACCTGCATGTCTTGTTACAAGAGTAAGAGTGTGAGATGTGAGCAATGACATGACCAATTGCCGCTGAGTTTGGCCTATTTCCCCTGGAATCAGAAGTGAGCTTGGGGATAATATCCTTAGTTTCTTGGTAGCTCGCTGACAGGCAAGACAGCCAGCCGTAATTAGTGTATTAATGTAATGCACGAGAGCTGCACTTTAACCTGTGTCTAACCTTATTAGTCTTATCTGCCTTTTCTACTGCCATATGATAAACTGTACTTAGCGGCCTTTCAAATATGTCCCATATAGGCAAATCAACAATATTTTGGATCTTTTAACTGTTTATAATGATAACAAATGCATCATCTCGCTATGTTGAAAGTGCAGAATATCAGGGAGGGAAGTCTCATGGAAGCTGGCGCTAAGACATTATTAAACTTTATAAAAATTCTTTAACAGAAGAGATTCTGTACTGAACACAGAAGAAATGGTTTGTGCCACAATATGATAAAGAGGAATCCATTACTGAGTGGGAAATTAGTGATTAGTTGTGGACCGGTAACCATGACTAATTGCAACTAGTGTGGAAAAGACTCCTCTAAACAGTAATTATAAAATATATGCAACATATAAACATGCACAGCATGCACAGCATGTTTATATACATAAAAATATTTTTAAAGAACATTTTATTAGCTATCTAGAAAAGACACAGTATCAAGCTATCAAAAGGGACAACTTTGGCATACAACCAATCTTGGCAAAGTAATGAGGCCCTGGCAAGACTAAGAAAAAAAAAAATATATATTTTATATATATAATGAAAAATGTTTAAGGAGATATAGATAGCAATAAATGTAAAACCATGAAGTGTAGAATAATTGCTGGAAAATGTTAGCATCACATGGAAAAAAACAAGAAGTTGAAAAACATTAGAAATAGATGAAATTCTGCATTAGCCCATTACTAAATGGAAGTGCATTAGTCTGTTACTAAATGGAAATGATAAAGTTAAGAATGTTGAAGAAAATAGAAGTTTAGTAAGTATTTTTAGCAATTCATTAATGTGTGGAAAATGGATGATGCTTTTATTCCATTGTAAGAGGAAATGCAAAGTACTTTCCAGCTCAGTAGCAACTCAGGAAGATGTTAAACCTCTCCTAAAGAAAAGAATTCTTAAATCTACAGGTTGGTACCATTACTACTCAGAGGCTTTAGATACTAGCTGGGTAGAGCTCACGTTTGTTGAAATTAAGTTTCAATAAATCTTAGAACACCAACTGTTATTCCAAGGTATGAGAAGACTATTAACACTATAACAACATCCCAAGGAGCAAGAGCAACGGTGCAAAAAGTACATGCTATTTTGGTATAAATTAATGAATACTGCACATGATTCAGAGCTGTTATGGAGCTGCATAAGAAACATAGAATAAATAGCAATAAATCCTTTCTAACAGAAAATAGGCCTATTAAAGTGAATCTGATTTTTAAAAGTGCATTTTTGAGATACTCTACGTTTGTTTGATAAACACATGCAATATTCTTAGGCTGTGGTAAAATTTGAAAATACTGCAGTGCATTCTGGTGAAAATCAGCATTGTATATGGACAGTAAGGGGCTAATACAGAAAACACTAGAAATTGATTTTTCAGCATTTGTCAATGATTAACTGTACACATGGAATCATAACAATATGAGTAATTGCAGTGAGTTTTACACAGTTGTACTAATTAGGATAGTTTTCAGTCACCTGGAAGTAAGTATAAACTTGCAGCTGATGAAATTTGGAGCAAGCAGCAAGATAGAGTAAAATACAGTGAGGTCTTGACTGTGCCCCTGGCGCATCCAAATAGTTTAGTCTCTATAACAGCCAAATACAAAGCTAAGACATTAAACTCAGTAATAGTGAGCTGCACCATCGCTGATGAACTTCTACTGTAAAAACATGGTTCTGAAAACAATCTAAAGGCCACAATGTGCAAGAACCTCAATAAAACTCCCCTGTGATGCTCTGGGGAAAAGGTTTCATCCATTACTTACAACTAAGGAAATAGTATATGAGTTTACATCCCTATGGTATACAGATGAAGCTGGATTCTCAAATACTGCTAGCACTTCTAACTTCTTTATTTTAAAACAAATATAGAAAAATCAGAATTAGAGTCGAAAAATGCCTCACAGAAGTGATGTAGAGGCTGGAGGAACGTGCGGGCATGGCACGAAACTTGAGACATGGCATCATTTTAAGTACCTTTGTGAAGAGAAAATAAGAGTAAGGAATTCAAATTAAATGTAGAAAGTCATAGTAAGAAGCAGGCTCTGGAAACTGAAGTCAGTGGATTCAAATGGGACATTCGGAACAAATTTTTGACATTGAAGCTGATTAACCACTAGATTAAGCTAATAAAGCAGCAGTGGATTTTCCATCTTTCTGTTTTTTGGCTAGCTCAATTGCTGGACAATGTGTTTTAGTTAAATACAAGCTACGAGAATAGAAGAGGAATCGGGTGAAATGTAATGGTCTGTGAAATACTAGAGATCCAAACCACATTCAATTCTGTAAAACACATTTGACCACCTATGAGGTACGATTAATCTTACTCCTAATGGTACCAAGGATATTAATATCAAGGACTGTAGAGTTCAGTCCTACTAACTGTGTTTGTTTACAAAACTGTTGTTTAAATATAATCTAGTGGTATCATGTCCTGCAGATACTTCTTTCCTATTGGCAATCTCCATTACTAGCTTTTGAAGAAATCTGTTCCCCTCTGGGCCAAAGGAAAGCAAATGGACAGAAAATTCTTGAGCTAATTATTAAAACTAATTACTTTTTATCTGTCTGATTAGGATTCTGTGCAGAAGAAATGACTGTGCTCAGAAATAAAATACTGAAAGTTTTCAGTATGATGAAAGCTTTTTCTTAAGCTCTGGCTATGAATATTTGAGGTATTTGTGGAGAAGACACCTGTACTTTACAAAAGAGACAATAAGCTTCAATTCCCTGACTTTCTGTAACCAAGAATACCCTCTTCTTTGCTTTCATTTCTCATTTTGCTGCCCACTCCACTGTTCTCCACATGTAGTCATTCATTTTGCTCTACTTCCTACCTACAGTCCTTATTTTTCTATCAAGCAGCTCTTGATCAAAACAAGGCATTTTAATGGCTGATTCAGCTTTAACTATAGTTAAAAGCATCGTATCTTTGGATAATAATTAAGATGCAGTCCATGTTTCTTTTTCCATAAAAGGTACATTTCCATAAAAAAACTGGCAATACTTCAGTTTATGTAGCTTGTCTTTTTTTGGCTTGGTATTGCAGGAATTATTCTCATCTCAAGTGTCTCTGACCTATAAGTCTACTGCACAGTCACTGGGCAACCACTGAACAACTATTATTATTTTAACATTTCCAAGATCTTACATGACACCTAGAGCTTTATTTCTAGGGTTCTCTAATTAGTCCATGAATCTCTGAGACTTCTGTTCAGATGGAACTATAGGTCTGTGTCTATACAAGCTTATGCAATCAGCACAGTGTATTCATTTCTGGAAGTAGATCCTGCAAATGCTCCCTTCCACTGAAAAAAGGGTATTACGTGCTTTTTCTTTTTCTTTTTTTTTTTTTTTTTTTTTGCACAAGATGTGCAATTATTACAAGCGATGGTATTTAGTAATTATTATTGTATGATTCTATAAGAGGAATTTTCAAACACTATTTTTTTTGTAGCGCCTAGCTATTGAAGGAGAGAAAAATAGGCATTGAATTCCCTAGGTTATGATATAGAGCCTAGTTATCTCATAAAGTAAATTTTATTTTGGCTGATGTGCACAGCTAGTGATTAAATGTAGTGTGAACTGTTATGGACTTTCTCGTACAGCAATAGGAATGCTATTAATAAAACTACTACTGTAAAATGGTTTTGAGATTAAATAGTTTGGCCTGATACTCCTTTGGTGCTTCCATATTGTTTCTCCATGTTCCTACAATAACACATTTTATCTTGATTCCTTCTTATGTGTTACTCTCTGTCCTTATTTCAAGGTTCTAGCTAAGGGAGACTATAAAGGAACCTGCACAAATATCAGGTCATCTCTAAGGGCTGTTTGTTGCAAAGACCACTCGAGACAGCTGTGAAGTTTTAGATCAGTCCTGTTAATGCCTTCTTAGCTTAGACAAGCACAAACTGCCCCCTTCACCTTTCATGCTGGGAGGCTTGAGACAGAAAAGTATTCACAGCAATTTCGTCTTTTAGACTCATCTCATCTGGAGAACACATCTCACCTGGAGAACACTAGAGGAAGAGTTGTGGGACAGAATAGGAAAAGATAGAAGGCATAATTTGATCTTATACAGGGAAGGGAATGGAAGGGAAGCTGTAAGATAGAATAATCTAGGTAAGTTAGATTTAGCTAAATAAGCTAAAACTAAAGAGGCTAAAGGAAGCTACAGAACTGTCTGAAGGCAGAAAAGAGAACCCAATAAGCCAACCCCTCTCACCCTCTCAAAACACAACAATGAATAAAGGACTCAGTAAAACAAAGTAGGAGTGTGAGAATAATGAGGAACCACTGCTGTCCTGCTCCTGCTGAGTGCGTAATAGAATATGTTTCTCTCTGAGATTGTGGAGTCCGGGAATAAGCTATAGCACTGGAGGTAAGGATGGTCATCTGCAATCCCTGTAAGGCCAGAAACTCTATCAGTGCTGGTAATGTGCTCTAGGAACAGTTTCCTTTCTTTCCCCTCTTCTACTCTTTCATGCAAAGTCCTTTTTACTCAAATAGCAAATGCTAGTCTTGTTCTGAACTGAACATGAATTTTCTTGATTTCCTGAAAATATAGATGGGTGGGAGTTAGAGTCATCTTCATTCAATACCACGAGGCTCTCCAGTATTTACATGGAAATATTCCCAGGACACAGGTCTCTGAGAAGGATGCCTGAAATTGTGAGTACTGTGGGATGCTGGTGATGGGCAAAAACTTCTGCAACTCAAAGAACATAATTACATGTGAACATACATGTGAACTTCTCTAATTACATGTGAACTTCTCTTTTTTCCCTCCAAAAATTCTTCTCAAAAAGAGAAGAATCATCCCCTCCTTGACAAGCCCCAGCCCCAAGAGTCTGGAGAGTTTGTTGCAGCATCAATATTTCTGAATAGCTTTACTGAATCAAATTGAAACTGATAGTGATGATGTTATGGGTCACTAGTATCTAGTTCTTAATTAATCCTATCCCCTTTAGCTTTTTTTTTTTTTTTCCTATATTCCTTCTCATTCTTAAAAGCCAAATTTTTCTGAAAAGTCTGTTTTCCTGTTTTCTTCGTGGATACTGTAGAAATGTTCAACATTTCTCCTCAGACCTCTAACACTAGCACTACAGTTCTCTTTTTCCTGTCTCATTCATTTGATGCTAATCTGTCCCTCTTCTTCTCTTTACATAATCATTCTCTTGTTTTCTTGATTAAAATTCTGTCTGTCATGACTCAAAATTCAAACCCTAATTACTTGTCAAAGCCATGGAATCTCTCAGATGAGGCCTTCTCGTGATGCCTGTCCTCCAGATGGTGCCATGTGTTTGTATTGACTCCAACCAAATCTGTATGGAAAACCCTGAGCTAACAGAATTATTTTAGTATTCAAAGGCCTTTTGCTGAATCAAAATGGAATCACATTTGGTCTTTGTAATTATAACACATACGAGTATTTTCTCCCAAATGCAAAACAAACTCTATTTGCTGGAGGAGCATTCTTCTGGACCAGTAGTTAACAATGACAGGAACTGGTTCTAGCTTCCCTGCCAGGTAATTACAGCTCCTCAGGAGCCATCCCCAGCTGCAAACCATATCTGAATCTAAATCTCTTTCTGCTCTGTAAATTACAAAATACTGCTCAAATGTTTGCCCCTTTGAAATGTCATAGCCCTTCCTTACAGCAATAAATACTAGCAAGAAAAACATGAGGTTAATAAAAGTATTATCACTGGCCTTTACAAGGCAGGTCCTCAGAGTTCACTGGGAGGCAGTGGTCTTTTATGTTTATTGCCATCTGAGTCACAAGGATGTGTCTGACTTCTTTGCCCCTTTGTTACTTCTGTGCTATGTTTTTCAAGCTCTATTCATGGCCAATAGGGAATAGATAATCAGATATTTCATTACTATGTCTCTGAAATATTGTTCATTGTGTTGTTTTTAACTTACCTTTTAGAACACATTAGATTTGTTGTCGTTGCTTCATAAACATCCAACATCATCAGGAAGAAAACAACTGATGACAATATATGAGCTCTGGAACAGCCTCGATGAAGAGTCTTATAGCCATGGTCTCTGTAACTAATGGTAAGCATTTAAAAAAAAAAACAAAACAGGAATCAGCTTTTTCATTTTCTAACCCAAATAATTTACTAGAATATGTTAGGCATGAGTATGGATAGCCTAACCTGCTCTAAAAAAACTCTCAAGGGGCAGATGTGGACTCTCTGTAGCCAGTCTATGTCCATGACTTACTGTCTACTAGAAAATAATTCTAGTGTCATATCTTGAATTTTGCAATACCTTACTTCCTTCTTTATTTCCCATGAGCGAACAGGCGAAATCCAAGTGATGCAGCTTGCGAGAAAATGTAACTTTTAAAAAACGTTACTAAGTTGACCAGTACTATCCAGAGACAAGGTCCCAAAATATGATCTGTGAGAATGCCAGCTCAATATTCACAGAGGTCAAAAAGCAGAAAATTATGTTAAAAATTATTAGGAAAGCAATAGTGAATTAAGTGGACAATAGTAGGCATAGTGTGCTTCTAGGAAGTGCTCACTGCAGTTCTTAAGGAGACAACAAAGCAGGGAAGGCTACAGAGATTACTGGTAAGGTTAATCAAAGTTAGGACACCATAAAATAACAAATAGACAAATGAATAGACTGTCAGAGAGATTATTGAGGGTATAAAGGTCTAAAAAAAGGAGTGTCAGAAAAGACAATTAGCAAATGTTATTATTAGCTCATGCAATACGAGCAAAGGGTCATCAAATGAAACTAGCAGATGATTAGATAAAAAAAGAGGTGGATTTTCATACGCTATTCACTTGAGCTTCTCAGTACTGAAAATTACAGATTCTACAGATTTACTTCAAAAGGGAACTGGAAAAATTCATGAAAAAAGCACATTAAGGGAAAAAATATATGTATTGTGCTAAATGCAATGATACTGTATATAACTGTGTACAACATACCTTTTAAATATCCATTATGTATAACAGTTGTATTATACAATTATATAATGCAGTTGTAGTATACACAGTGACGATCTCTCTGACCCAGGAAGCCCACAGATCAATACTTAGTGGGTGGAAGTACTTTGTAGAAGAGTTACTGTGGCTTTCCTCTTATCTGTTTTCCAAGCATATTGACTGCTGCTTTCTTGGGGATCGTTGTTGTTTTCCTTCAAAAGAAGGAAAGAGGCATTTCAAAAGAAGGCAGGAAGATTTGTCTGATTTAATTGGACACTAAAAACAGCTCTCTGGAATGTTTCACCAAAAGTCACCGGGGTATGAGTAGATGGGATCACCACAAATTCCTGCCAATTTGAGGTCTTTGTGCTCCCATGGGCACAGGACTTGCAAAGCTTATCTGTGTTCCACTCGATGATGCTTTTGTCAGGAAGTGCGAGAAAAAGGAATGACAAGGTGGCAGATGTTGAGGTTGCAAAGGGTTTCCCTCTCTGCACCGGGGTTGGATGGGAACAAGAACCAGCCTTAGTGCATGATGTGGAGGAAGCAGTGAAAGGTATAGATGTAGATGATATGGTGGAGGGACCATGTGAAGCTTCTATGTATGATGCGTAAATATGGCTGGAAAAAAAGATGATGGAGCTGAGGCAACTAGCCTCTGATAGCGTGATGTGGATTGCCTTTATTAGCATCTTGTCCAGCAGCTTGTAGTTTGGAGTGATTCATTACAGCGGTGTACGTATGTACACAGTCCTCCTCAGTCGTGACGTTCAGTTGTTCTGCACATCAAAGCAGCTGCCTCCAAAAGTTCAAGACAAAACCCTGCTAATGACTTCTTATGATTTGGATGTACACTGAAGAGTAATTATACATATAATACAGCTCATACAAGTTATACCCCAACAAGTATGAGTTAAAAACTACAGATTTCCTTTTGGCTTCAAGGACCAGATCTTCCTGTACAGGGAACACCAGTCTTTTCAGGGAAAACAGTGGCATCTGACTGTGCCAGTGAAATTCATCCTGGAAAAAAAAATGTAAAAGAAAAAGAAACCTGTCCTAGGAATACTACTCATAAATCACCACAACTCTAATAGGATTGATATATCTTTAAAATTTTAAATAGGCAGCTAATTGTGTACCACACTTGGCTCCTCAAGGCTTTGTAATTCTCCCGCAAATGCAGTTAGTACCAGTCCCAGAAGATGAGATGGAGGTCAGAAATTAAGAAGTAAGAAATTAATCCTGACATCAGCTCATAGAATTGGTAATGGATTAAAAACATGGACAACAGGGTTTCTGAAGAACCTTAGTACAAGTCTCAACAGTACTTAAATATTTCTTTTATATTGACATGCCTGGAAATTAGAAAGAGCACTACTAGAAGCTTAGGCCAAAATTGGTAAGTGTCCTTTCCAAAGCCAATGAGACTTTTATTCTTAAGGTATTTTTAAAAAGGTCCACAATATCTATTGGTTTGCATCCTACGTAGGCATTACAGTAATAATCAAGAAGTGTTACAAAGAAATATAGTGGTCTAGCCTTGGCCAGTGCCAGGGCCAGCCTTAGATGCCAGAGCATCTAAGCTAAGAACCAAAGCAGAGAGTGTGGAGTTAAGACATGGGACACATGATGAGGTGTGAGACAAGTGCATGAGTCTAGGCAAACCCTAGTGCTAGGATGCAGTGGTGGCTCCTGAAAGCTGAAGGGCTTCCTGAGCTTCCTTTACTTTGTTTCCTTCATAGAGCATAGACATGTGCCAAGGCATCTCCAAAGAGCAAATTAGAAATATAAGGTACTAGAGAGAAGGAATAAACCCACAGGAAAGCAGATGGTTGAACTCCAGTCCTCCTCTACTGTTAGAAATAGGAACTGTACTAAGTGCTTCTTTTAGCATGAGCACTACATCCTTTTCCAAACCAAGTGCTTCATTGAGCAACAATCACACCTTTTACAGTCTAATTATCAGAGTACTCATCTAGGAAGTATGCAAATTGGATTCAGCATCCTCATCAATCTCAAGAAAACCATCTACTCATCAAACCTCATCAAACCATCCACTTCTCCTTCCAGAAAAGCCAGGCTATAGTTGTGAGAAGGACAGGCTACTCACAGCACTTCCCTCTACATGAAATCTCTAGGAAGGAAGGAGAGTAGACACACGGCGGGTCAAAAGACACATCCCCAAAGAGATCCTATGTCTCCTAGTTAGGTAGTTTATAAAGCAAAAATCCTCCTTCCCCTCACATAGGTTACAGAACATTTGAATAAAACTAGAAATAACCATGTGAATATAAACCACAACAGCCCAGCTCCCCTCACCCAGAATTATGTTTTATGTACCCCCATGTTTCTGCGTAAAAGTAATCCTTGACAGTCAGTGCCAAATTCTGGTGGTAGCTTTACCTATCCCTACATAGAAACTAGACATCTAGGTCCTAGGTGTGAGGATCTGGTCAAATGTCTGGATAGCAAGTTATAGGCACCTCCTGAATGGGGTTGCCAAAGGAGTTAGGGCTTTGGGATCACTTCTTGATATACAATATTTCAAGCACACTATGATTTAGATTCAAAGGTAAGTAAGCACGTGTTCTGAGATACTCTTAAAAATGATCATCTGGCACTGTCTGGCCCAATTTACTAGTAGGGTCTAGTGCTGTTTGAAGGGTCTGTGCTATTCTCTGTGGAGAGAGAATTGTCTCCTAGCATCTTATCCTACTATGTTTGAAAGCTATTTCAACAAAGAGAAAAAACATAAATAAAGTATTTATAAGACTCAAGGAGATGACCAAGATCATACTAAGGATCAAATGGAAGCAAGGGAACAACAGCTGGGAGTTCAGGAATTAAGAGGAAGGTGAAGAGGAAGCAGCAGTAACTAAATTCTTTGTTCTGCAAAAAATGCTGATGGTTTGCACTCAACCACGTGCTAGCTTGCCACTGCCATGCCACTCTGCCATCCTGCGTCACCCTGTCACGTTCAAGGAATAGAGCCACCAGGACTGCTCCTGTAACAGAGTTCCTGGCATATTAAGTGTTAGTTTGCATGTTAAAATAGTGATGTACATTTGGCCTGCATCAGGCAGGAATCATGATGATGATGTCAGACTTCTGTGGGAAGAGAGAGCAAAACGTCCGTCAGCTTCAGAAACTTCAGTGTCAGCTGAATGCCACCTTCAGCGCTTTGATTCATGCCAAGGGTTCTGCACGTGCAGCATTTTTTTATGCTGCTTGATAATGCATGTCGAAGGCATTTTATTGGAAGCCTCTTTCAGCACATGCCAGCTATGTGATCGAGTACTTTGAAAAGTTCAGTGCTTTTCAGCGCTGTGGGCTTTCAAGGAACCAAGCCATCAGGAACTGATTTACAGCCCAGCTCTTTCCGTACTGCCAAGTTTTGCCCCTGATGAGATGCAGGATCCCTGAGGGCTTGGTCTAATACCACGTTAGTAAGTATAGCATTGAAAAATTGATGTTTTTAAAAATCTATTTAACTGATAACACTACCCAGTCACCTCCCAGGCTTCCTTGCCTCTCCCTCCCTCATTCTGGCTTAAAATGGATTTTGTTCCTTCAGGAATACGCAGCAATTCCCAGGGGTGATTGTTACTGACAGCATATAATAGAGCTCAGCTGTGCTGCTCCTGGATTTCTAATCAGCTTAGTAATGACAGAACTCCTGTCAGAGAATTACCCTAAGCCTATTTCATATTCAAATCTCAATAAGCAACACCTCCACCCAAAATATTTTAATATATCATTACAAATGGGGAGAAAAAAAAAAGAATAAAAAGGTGGCCACTTTTCACCCCTGGGGTATGTCTTCTACTAATCCTTGAAGTTAGCATAAGGATTTGAACAAGCATGGACATGAACAAGCTTAGCATAAGCCAAGTTTACAGCACGGCACCTAATTCAGTTGCAGAACCTGTGAGAATGTTTTCACTCGGTGTTAAATGTGAGCTGTTTTAGCCTGTTTTCACTGAGGCACAAACCACTTGACACTTAACTGCAACGTGAAGAACAGGCTCTGCAGGGTGACTAATACTTTGCAAAGCCACAGCTTCTCTCTCCTGTTCGTAACTTGTTTGTGCTGCCGTGTCCTAAGTATCAGAGATGTTATCATCAATGTGGTCTCCTTTTATGTGATTCATAAAAACTGTAAATGGAAGTTGCCAG
>JAVCKT010075095.1:0-15183 GCA_032273925.1 Rhynchotus rufescens
GGGGGTTAGTACAGAACATTGCCCAGAAGTCGTCTGTAAGGATGGAGACGGTAACTCAGGTCTTAGTAACCGCTCAGGAAGGAGAGAAGGCCTTTAGCTAGAAACCACTTACCTTCATTTACAAGTTATTAGCAACAACACTGAGTCACTCAATGTTAAATTGCTCAAGAAATTTCAAGTGAAACATTTACCTTTATAGAAATGTCTTGTTTTCTTTTCAAAACTGAGCTTTTTCTTCCGTGAAAAAAATAAAAAAGGATGATTGACCTTCCTTCCTAGTGAGGAAAACATTTCATTATGGCTTGTCGCTCCATGAGCTGATGCTTCATTTTGAGGCAGGCTGGTGCACACTGGATCTCTCCACAGTCACCCTCTACCTGTGTCCCTCCAGCTGGATATAAGGCTGAGCCCTCTCTTCCAATACAACCATCTGCACTGCCCCAGCATCAGGATGACTCACGGCTAAGGTAGGTAGTGGGGTTGTGTAGCCCTTAGGATTATGTTTTTTCCTCCGGATCCAAGATAGGAAGCAAAAAAATGTCATCACCCCCAAAATCCCCATGGGACAAGACTTTGTGTGCCTGGTGCTCTGGCTTTTGGTCTACCCTGGCTGTCACTCTGCAGCTGGCAGGACACGTAGCGCTGGGGCTCTGCCGTTCCTGGGCAATTCAAGCACCTCGTGGAATCCCAACCTTCAGCCACTCAACAAGGACTTGCTGGAAAGAGGAAAACAAATCAGCCTTTTAAGGCTGCTGTCTTGACTCATGGAGCCTCCTCTAGCCTGGATTTCTGCTACAAATCCAAATTGACCATCTGAAGCAGCCCTGGCCACACAAGAGCTTCTTGTAACATCAGGGCAGCACTAGGGCACCCAAGTCACGCCTATACCAGGGACAGGAGGGAAGAGCCGTGGATGTCGTAACCCAGAGTTTATGGTCATACCTAAAGCAGTGCCCCTTGCATCCTTTGGGTATAACATGGTCCAGGAGGAATTCCAGCACGTTCTGCATATTTCTGCCCCGACTGAGTTATGTGGGACACAAACAGGGCACAAGACAGTCACCAATGCCCCTGCCTCACCCCAGTTTCCAAACTATTCCCAGCATGTTTCGGTTGCATGCAAGACTTCCCCCCACTTCTCTCTGCTCTGCACAATTCCTGTGGGAATGGCACAAGATAAAAAGCACCATCATCAGGGTACATCCACGAACTTTGCTTTGGTGACTGTTTTTTCCCTATTTTTCCCTACATCATTTCACTTCCCTTTCCACACTATTGCTAAGGTTCTTCAAAATAAACAGAAACTGTAAGTTTCTTTTGTTGTTTGTTAACTGAAGAGAAGGTTATATATTCTTCAGGGAAATGACAGAAATGTTTTGCTTTAAATTTGGGAAAAATAATTGGCTTCTGACAAAAAAAGGGCCCAGAAAATCTTAACTACTGCTGTTTGAAATTTTACAGCCATGTGTACGGGGCTTCCTTAAAAAATTCCTTCCCTTAAATCCTCTAATTCTTCAGTAGATAAGTTTGAAGCCACCTGCTTCATTCCAAACTGATACATCGGAGCCAAATGTTTTGCTTTGATCACCCACAGTCTTCTTCTGCCCAGTGCTTCCACCCGAAAAAAAAAAGGTTCTGAACTCATCATTCCATTAATATTTCTGTAATATGCAAACTGCTTACCAGCTTCGGCAGAAAAACAAATGTGGAAATGCTGTGCTTTCCCATGAGAGGGATGAGCTGTTCTTCTTTGTACACTTGTGTTTTCAAGCAAGGATGAAATACCGCAGACGCTTTGGGGACCATCAGAGTTGGCACAAGAAAGCACGGAAGTGAACACCAGCTGAATGCAACCCTAGTGGGGGAGAAATGCTCCTTTTGCAGCCAGCTGCTCTGCTCACAGGGATGCTGATACAAATCTAAGGTACTTCAGGTACTCTTGTGGCAGGTGACCCAGGTGGAGAAAGTATCAGAGAGAGAGGCAAGATCTGCACTGTTCTTCAATGTGCTTGTAACAAGGAGCAGTTGCCAGAGCTCCCCGTGGGAGAACGAGCAATGCGAGGTGCAAACGGGGTTTCGGTGGCTTCTTCCCAGCAGCATACACCCATGGCAAGCCCCTTGGTGCATCCATCCCCTGCTCTGTTTTCCCAGGGTGAAAGGAGCCCTGCTGGTTCTTCCTCAACAGCACAAAAATGTCCAGCTCAAGAAAGAGGTTCTCCAACCATGCATGAAGCAGCAGCTGGGGGGAACCTCCACGCAGTGCTCTTTGCTATCCATGTCACTGTAGGGCTTCTGCTTTACCCAAGGTGACATCTTCTCTCAATTGCTTCATTGTCTTCCCAGGAGGCCACATTGTGAAACCCTCATTGCAGCTACCGAGTCCCTGTTTTCTCCAACGGTACTGGCCTTCCAAGAGAGAGAGGACAGATGCCACGCAAGCTGCTCTGTGCTATTCCCTTTCCTGCCTGCCATTCCTCCCCAAGGAGCCCGTGCTTCTCCAGCTGGCTGCAGACACCAGCCCACCCCAATGACTTCAACCCTGGAGCAAAGCCAAGAGCAGAACGCTGCCCCAGTGCTTATGTGGAGGACCCCCTTAAGTTTGGAGAGGCTTTCTGGCCTCTTAGGCTGTTGAGTGGATGCCTCACTACCATTCCCTGCACATTTTGAAGATACTTCAGAGGTCTCAGACCCATGAAGCAGGCCGTAATTTAATGCTTAAAGTGGGGAATGGGGTGGGAAAAGCACTGCACAGTGGCACTGAAGCAAAGCGTTGAGCATTGGACCAACCTCTTTGGACCCAACCACTGGGGATGGCTGGCTCTGCTACCTCTCCACTCACAATGCAGCAGACACCACAGGCCATGGCGATGCCGTGGTCCTGCTTGTGCAGAATCAAAGGGGGTGAGAAAGGAGTTAGAGAATCCTAAATGAGAAACAAATTTCAGAGAGAAAAACACCAACAGCAAGAGGCAGACCGCGAATTTTGGGCTTAGTGGAAAATGACACACGCTGGAAAATATTCCCACCCACATTTTTATAGCCTTAAAGTGTGATACTTTTTTTTTTTCTTTTGCATAAGATCCAGGATGAAGTAATATTACGCCAAGGGAGCCCAGCCTTGTGATCCGATGGCATGCGTGAGCTGCTTGTAAGCAATACCCTATTTGCAGAGTAAACAAAGGGTCGTCACAGGAGGCCATACGTGGCTGCATGTGCCTGGGCCCTTTGGAGAGCTTTCCGGAGAGCTTTTTTTTTTGCGTCTGCTTTTCGAGAAGCTATGGGAATTCTCCTCCAGCAAGGCTGACTCTCCTGGAACTCGTGGCATGTCTCGAGCCCATCAGAAGTTTAGAAGCACATTGCCATGGGAACAAAAACACACTCTTTCTTTCCAGCTGTCAAAAAAGAAGGTCGGAGCAAATAAACAAAAAGGAAGAAACAGAACCAGCAGAGGAAATTCTAAGAAAATGAACTAAGCCGGAAAACTAGAAGGCGGCTCCCTTCCCCCTGCTTCTAGAGGCAATTTTCTCCCCAACAAACATTGGCTGGAGACAGGCAGGAAATCTTTTAGCAGTGGTAGCAAGGTCGTGTCTACCCAGGGAAACGCACCAGAATAGCTGCGGGGCTCTCAGCTAGTGAGACGGTGCTATTCCTGCATTGCTCCCCCAGCATGGGCTCTATTCTGGACCAAAAGTTACTCTATCCTGGAACAGAGCTGCCCCAGAAACTTTATCCCATGATGGCTATTTTGGCTTGCGTCTCCCAGCAGAGTTCAACGTGCAGCTCTGGCACCCAGAAGGCTCCGTGTTTATGTGGTTAGTAATATAACACACTTCTGTTGAAAGGCGCCTGCTTGCAGATCTTCTGTGTCTTCATCTTCATCCTCACTCCTGTTCCATTCACTTTTCTGCTCGTGTAGAAGCTCCAACCTTTGCTTTTCAAGGCCCAATGGGACGGGAAGAGAGAAGTCAACCCCTGCTAGAGCTGGACACTCCTGCCATTGCTTGCGGCTTAGCTCAGGAAACCAGTGAGGCAGCTCGGGGCCTGGGGACAGCTGTGCTGCACTGCAGAAGAAAGGAGTGAAGGGGTCCCATTAGAGGAGAGATCAGTGACAAGGACCCTGAATTTATTCTAAATCAATATCTGTTTTATCTAATTGATATCTGTTTTAAATCGATGTGTTTGCTGGTTCCTAGGAAGTCTCTCTGGCTCCACAACCCATCTTAGTTCCAGCAGAGAAGTCATGGGCCCTGCCGTAGAAGAAAGGATCCTTAGTGCTGCCATAGCACAAATATTAAAGAAAGGAAAAAAAGAGCAAAATGGCTTCTTTTATATTAAAGACCCCCCTTGCTGCATCTGCACACAACCTCACACCATGCAACTGAAACCCAGCTGTGCATTTCCCCAGTTTTCAAGCCTTGCTCATACACCACAGAACAAAATCCTGAGATGATAAAGCAGTAGCATCAGAGGATGATGTTTATGACTCTATCACAAGCACAAGTCTTAACTCCTGTACGTCAGCACGGACACAGCATTTTCACTTCAGGCTGACTCTTCCCACCACTGTTCTGAAACAAGCTATGTCTCTTCTGCTGGAAGACCTAGAGAAGGTGACCTCTGTGTGGTAGGTCTGACTTTTGGGATTTTCTTCTTCTTCTAATCAGTTTGGGGCAACAGTGTCCTCTGCATTTGGGCCCAGCTCACCCCTGCTGTCGCCCTGTACAGATGAACCAGAGGCCAAGAGAGGCCTTACTTCCTTTGTGTCCTCCAGTCTACAGGAAATTTATCTTCTGCAAAAAATAAAATTTATTTTAAAATCAAAAATAAAATTTATTTTAATTTATTTACTCACAGTGCCCAGCTTTGCCAAAGCTGACAAGGAGAAATTCCCAGGACTGAGTGGCTTTGGTGTGGGAGAATGGACACGAACTCATTCTGGACTGGTGGCTATGCAACTGATTGAGAGAACACGACTGTCACCTGTCACAGAGGCTTTGGAGATACAAGGTGGCTCCTTGTTCTTTGTCCCGACAGTAGCATTCAGCCCCAAGGTGGGGGTTCTTATGTGCTACCATCTAAGTGCACCAAGCACAGGGCCTTCCATTTCGCAAACAAATTTGTTTGGTTACCCTGGATGCTCCCTTAGTTGCTGAGCATGACTAGAAAGCTATGGCTTGCTCAAACACGTCCAGGCGAGTACAGCCTTTCCTTTCAGGTTCTGCAACGAACTGCTGGTACCTTTCTTTGTGCAACATCTGGAGTCCTTCCACAAGCTGAGGCAGGTATGGAAGGCATCTGCCCGCATAGCTGAGCCTCCTGAGAACACTGAATTAGCTTGCTGTTTCCCATGGGATATTTGCTACTTGGAACAAGGCAGTGGATTGGAATGGTGTTGCCACATTCACCACCTCCTTGGGTGCTGAACCAGGGGTGCTTCACACTGCTGGGTGAAATGTTTGTGAGCTTCTGGCCTCTTGTTGCCTGGGAGAAACGGTGACTTTTGGCCCACACTTGGCAGTATTTGGGTGAGGAACTAAGAATGAGGAAGAAACAGAATTGTTAGGAAGGGGTCTACATGAGGGGTCTGCTCAAACAGGAACGCTAGAATTGTGTTTCATAAAGGAGCTCTTTTAAGGAAAAAAATCTTTTGAATCTTTTGGGGCTTTTTGTGAAGGTATTTTTTAATCTACGTCATTTCAAAACACAAGTTCCCAGAGACTGGGAATAACCCACAGGTATGTTGTTGTTAAAAAAAAAATTGGATTTCTACAAATTCTTTTGATACTCCCAACTTTCTCAGTGTCCTTGCAATCTCTGGGCTCCATCTTCCTTTAAAACCAATGGAATGAGCAGCATTTCCCTAGTGTAGTAATGCTGATGTAATAGGATGGTGAATCAGTGATGATCTTTCTGCCTCAACCATGTTCTATTAGTGTTATTGCCTGATGCACAAGTTTTGCTATTTTAAGTCACAAAGACCTGAATGTCCTAGTCTAAATAATACGTAAATCTGTTGCATCCGATTTCAAATCTGTGAACTACTGACAATTGCACTAATGCAAAGCTGTACTGGTTCACAGGACCTAGTTCCAAACATACTGGATGCCATGTAGTAATCCAGGTTGTGTGCAGCATTTTGAAGCATATAAAAAGCCATTGTCAGCCTTTGTGTGGGTTTGTCAGAGGGACAGGGCGAGTGGTTAATGCTTATGCTTGCCTCAGAAAGGTAACTGGCTTTGTGAGCTGAAAGCTAGTGATAAGTTTAAAGCTTGAATTTAGATCTAAATGTGTTTTCTGCCACCGTTCAGACACCAAAGCAAGTCAGCTTTGGCCACACAGAAACCTTATGGGACCTTCAACCATATCGCCGTTTCCAGATCTCTAAGTGACACCCATTGAACCGGGCTGACCTGTTCCTCAGTGGTGGTCTCTGGTTTGCTGCTTGGCCACAGCAGCATTCCTGCTGCTGGCCTGCAGAGAACTGGTTTGCAGCGTGGTGCTGCCATCTTCATATTTATAGCTGCTTGTTGCATTAAGAGGAAGCAACATAAAATTCCCTTAATTCTTTCCTGATTTTTTTCCAAGAAGGGATTGATTTAGAGACACTATATAAGCACAGGTTAAAGGGCAGTGGCCATAGAGCCACCAATGCAACCAGAAATGGTTCCTCTGACAACCTCTCCAGTGAGATGTAGCCCACGTTGGGAACTCATTTGAGTGTCTAGAGCTCAGCGGGGAACACGCTGATGCCTGGGGGCTTCTTGCTGAGGGACAGAGCACTATTTGAATCCCGATGTCCCATTGCCTCTCGCCTGGAGCGCAGGGTGAATGAACTCTAGCTCTGGAGTTTGGAGCGAACACTGTGTCCACATTCTTCAGCTCGGGCCTGGAATGTCAGCTCCTGTCCTGACGCCAGGGGCTGCATTCCTCCAAGATGCTGCTCCCAAAAATGCCAGACCCCAACGATTTTAGGGAGAAGGCGAGAAGTGCTCCCCATTTTTTCTTGAGGGTGAGAGAAGACCTGCCGAGCTGCAGGAGAAGTTGACTCTGCTGACGTTTGGGTGCCAGGGCTGGGCAGGGAGCGCAGAGGGTTAGGATGTATGTGCTCATATGTGTTTACTAAACACTGTTCATGGCGAGAGGGAATGGCTGGAATTCTCCCCCCCTCCTCCTCACTCCTCACCAAACCCCAAGAACGTTCAATGGGACCCAGGGAATTCTCTCATCCATCCTGCTGCCATGGCTGCATATTTTAGAAGAGAAAGAGTAGGAGAATTACACAGAAAAACAAAAAGAAAAATTAATTGGGAGGGAAGAGAAATAGCAGCGAAAATATACAGAAGAATAATGAGAAGCAATAGCAAGTCCAAGAAATGCATTAGATCATCCTTAGAAACCGGTATCCGAGGACTTCTCTCTAGCTTAGGCTCTCCTAATATTTATTGTGTGTTATTTCAACCATGACTCCTGGCACCAACTGAGGCTCAACAGTACTTGGTGCTGCTCAGAGGCATTATTTAAAACGAGTTCTAGGCTCCAGGAGTGTTTGAAGGGTGCCAGCTAGAAACCCATCCATAGTAGCTGCATGTAAGGTGAGGCACAACGGCAGCAGCCCACATTGCAGGTACTGCAGCCCAGATTTTAGGTATCAAAGAGCTATGGGTGAGCATGACCTGGTGAGGGACTTTCAAGCAGGGTAGTGTTGGGATGTGAGGAATGAGGAAGATAACGTCTGAAGAGGCTGAGTGAGGACAGGCCGGTGGTTTGCCGTAACATGCAAATATACCTAAACTGGGGCTGAACTGAGAGCAATGCTGGGCACGTGCCGCTTCTCAGTCATCGACCAAGCTAAGGCAAGCTGCAGGCGAGCAGGTAGCCCGGGTTCCTCTGCTCGTGAACGGACTTGTTTGTATCGCTGCACCAAGGATTTGAACAGCTCTCCGTGGGCCGTTTTTACAAGCAGGTTTCGGCACGTGCATTGCTAGGTGTTTGCTCTCCGCACGCGGCGGCCGTGACCTTGGTGCAAGGAGCTCTGGGGTTCCTGAGCGGGCACCAGGAGAGAAGACGATGCCAGCCACGCTCGCGTGGCCCGGTTTGGGGTTGCACAGGAGCTAAAAGCCCATCAGAAGGTGCCTGATTTTAACCCTCTGCAGGGGGGCATGCCCGGGGAAGAGGGACAGGCCCTTGGTGGGGCAGCGGCAGCCCGAGGCCCCTCAGCACCGCCGGCTCTGCCCTCTCCAGGCCATCTCCTCCGCTGCCCCAGCCAGGGCGCCTCGTGGCGGCCCAGCCGGGCCCGCGCCACCCTGCCCGGGCCTGCAGCGACACCTCATGGCCGCGCCATGGCCTGGCGGGGCCCTTCCTACCTCTTGGCTTCCCTCCCTTCCTCCCTCCCTGCTTCCCTGCCTCCCTCCCTCCTAGTCTCCCTCTGTGTCAGCTCGGAGATGCAGTGGCCGTTTCTCCTCACAAGGTAGCAGGGCTTCGCTGGTCGCCCACCTGTACCTGGGGCTGGGCACCACAGTCAGGCCCTGAGTGCTGGAGGTGTCCTTCTCTGGGTGACATGTCCCCTGGAGTTCTGGAGGTGTCCTCCTCTGTCAGAACCATACCCTTGAGTGCTGCAGTTGTTCTCCTTCAGCAGACCCACATCCTCCTGTGCTGGAAATGTCCCTCTGTAGAAACTCACCACTTTTGAGTGCTGGAGGTGTCCTCCTCCAGCAGACCCATCATCTTGAGCATTGGAGATGTCCTCCTCTAGCAGACTCCATCACCTAGAGCAGCGGAGGCTTCTTCCTCCAGCAGACCCACCACCTTGAGTCTTGGTACTGCACTCTTGAAGCAGGGCAGCTCAGCTATCCCCATGACCAAGATCTATGTGAAACAAATTTTAATGGCAACTAAGGCTCTCCCTCATCAGACAAAGGCAAGAACAACAGAAAAGGGAAGAAACCCAAAGTTGAGTCTGTTTTACCCAGCAGGGTACCCCTTCTCTGTACCAGCCTGTGCCCCACGTGTGTCGTTTGGTGCTGTGACTCTGCACATGTTCTGCAAAACTGTGTCTCCCCAGAGATCTGGAGTGGTCTGATGTCTTCAAATCACAGCTCATACTTGTTGATGAGCATTGCAGCCTCCGGCCATGAGCTTGGTAGAGGACAAATCAAGGGGCCATTCCTGAGGGTTAACTCTGCAGGGTAAGAGCCCTTTACCCTTCTGATCCAGTGCCCACACATGGCTTCCCTGCCAGCACAGCCTCTCCATCACAGAACGTGGAGAAGCCCGCATGCAGTTACCACACTCCTCCCAAAAGCCTCAGGATTCCCAAGACACTGTCCCTGAAAGCTTAAAGAACCCCCACAGACTTTCTGCTCATATATGGAACTGTGGATATATGCTTTTCTCCTTGCTGCAAATATTAATTGGATGGAACTGAGCACAATAATGCTTCTTTAATGCAGTCTTTGCTGCTCTGCATGTATGTGTGAACAACATTTTAAATTAAGGATAGGAAATTCTTTGCCTTCTCCAGGAGGGATTATTAACATGCCAATACTAACAAAATAAATGCAACTTTGAAACTAAACTGTAAACTTTCTCTATGAATTTCACCCAATAAAAATGCTTGTAGATGATATTCCAAGAACATTCTTCTGATTTTAGTGAAATTCAAGAGAAATGAAGCACCACAACCATAGAAGAAAGTTAGCTCCCACGTGACCTAACCTTACACTCTAATCCTAGCCTCTAACCACAGAAAGAAACACATAGAGATTCTCAAGCGGGAAATGAGAAATTGAATTAATGCCTGTGAACTGTCATTGGATACTGCACCCAGTTCTGTCACCCACCATTTAAAAAAAGACACCCAATACATGTAAAATGTTGAGGTAAGACCCATGAAAAATGATTCAAGGGTTGGTTTCTGCTTTCCAGGGAAGTACTTAGGCAATGTAGCTTATTTGGCTTTTGCAAGAGGTATTACTGATTACAATGATTGCAAAGCAAGATAGGCCGAGAGTTAGTGGCTATTTAAAGAGAAGAAATTCTGGGAAAGAGAGGAAGCTAAATCAAAATGTCCCAGGACTGGAGGTAATCTGACTTTAGGTGGGCATGTCTGAAACCACAGCCACCTATCTGTGCCCCATAGGTAGCAGGATACAGACCCTTTGGGTCCCATTTCTTTTTTTCTCTACCCAATAACTGAGTGTAAATGCTTGACAAGAAGGAGTGAAAATAGCCTTTGAATAATACAACGAGGGATGATTCTCACAACTGAAGTCTAGCCTTCTAGGAGGCTGGACACATGGGTAATGTTGATTAGTATTTAGTCAAAACAAACAAAAAACCAAAATCCTCAAATGATTCACTGCTGTTTTAGTGGTGCTAGGTCCATACTACCAGTCTTTGCCCCTTTTCCCATGTCCTCATTCCCACATTCTGACAGTGGAGGGCAGCAGGCTAAAGTCACACAGTTGGCCTTGTGAAGTTGTGCAGCTTTGCAGGTAGCATCTTTAAAGGGCACGAAGAAGCCACTTTAGTGATGATCCAGAGGGCCTCTTCAGTATCTTTTGATTTTGTGCAGAAAAGCTGCAACCTATGAAGGGGACAGCGAAATTTCAACTCAAATCAGCTGGAAAAAAACACCTAGGATCAGTCCCACAAAGGTGCTTGTCAAAGTATATGAAATGAAATGTCTAGATTGGATTTAAGAGTCTGTTTTCCCTTCCTGATACATGCCCCAAGCTCATGGAAGATGGAAGCATGTATACAGCACTCATTCCCTTGATACCCACCTCCAGTTGCCATTATCTGTGCTGTGGTCAGCAAGGAATAGTCATGATGATAGTAAGCTCATCACAGAGAAGCCTGTAGAAGAAAAGCTGTGCTCCCCAAAGCTGCCCCAAGACATCCCACATCACGCAGCAGGTCTGCCTTTTCGCTTCAGACAACCTTATTTTTTGTCTGGGTCTTGACACAATGGGCTACAGAAGAGAACCAGTGTGTTGATGCTGTATGTTGCTGAGAAGGGGGCAGAGGAAGGGGAACTCTGTCCCACAGCAGGCATTTCCTAAGGATGTGTCAAATCTGTAAACAGGTTGAATGGCCAGAGAAACCCACTGCAGCATGGCCTCCTCTTCTGGTGCGGAACCGTGGTCTTTGGCAGTCCACTTAGCCCTGAGTTCAACAAGGTATCTGTGTCCAACTTGCACCATCACAGCCTTTTGATTTGCATTCCAGTGAAGTAGATTGAAGCAGCTTGGTTTTGTACCACTGAGGCCTCCTGTCCTGTACAGCCAGGACCCTATTTCTTCTACAGTACTAATAGTGGCACGAGTAATTTTGGTTTAGTGCCTGAGCCAGAAAAGGCAGCTGCAGTTGTCGTGGATTTGTGTGTGGATTTTTCAGCTAATTAAAAAAAAAATAAAATAACAATGTAAAAACAAATGTTTTCAGCAATTTAGACAAGGGTGAAAATGTCAGTAACACTCTCACTCTTGCAAGGAGGCTTGCTGGAGTATTGCAGTTAGAACTGTGCCTTGTATCTCTGGAAAAGTCTCCCTATCTTGCTCTGTAAAACGTTAAGAGTGTGAACACACAGAGAGAAATGACTGCCCCTAGCCAGTGAGGGGAGCTGAATTTTGGCACTACATCTGAAGAGGTTAGGATGAAGGCAAACTCTGCCTCAGTGGTATCCCCATGGGCTCTGTGAATGTTCTGAAGCCTTGCTGTAAATCTAGCAGAAAGCAAGGAAAGTAATTTTACTGATTTTCTCCCTTTCTTTTCCTTTTTCTTTTTTTCCATTTTTTCTTTTCTTTTCTTTCTTTTTTTTTTTTTGTTCAAAATGTACCCCAGATTGATTTTCAAGTAACTCTAGAGAATTTAAAATCTATTTGTGTTAATATTGCTACCTTCAGCCTGTAATCCAAGGTGAGCAAACACAAATTTCCAAGTATCAAATTTCCAGGACTTGATAGTAATTTTAATTTTTGCTTGTTCAAAGCATTAAACTGCTACTAAATCAAAATCATCCTTCTTTTCTTACATTCAGATGTTGGGTATACATGACTTTAATGTGCTGTGAGTACTGGAGAACTAGACTTTTAATGAATGGTCTGGCAATGACTCTGAAAATACCCAAGAAGAGATCTATGGCAGGAAGCAAGTCTGTCCTTCCACAGTCTCTTTCTTGACCCTTACCTCATTTTAAACATCAGAATCAATGAAAACACAGCAGCCCAGAAAGAACAGAATAGAATCCAAATCACAAAGCATTTTAATGAGGTGAAACATCCTGCTAAGTCTTTAGGTTTATTAGTATTGAGTATGTTCCAAGGCCAAAGAAAGGAACTCAGAAATAGGCTATTAAAATAGTTGGCTTATGGGCTCTGCAATGTAAGCATGATTAAAAATTAACTGTAGGCATGAAGAATGGGTCTGACTGTGCTTTTACCTACATGAGGGCTTACCAGCTACAGGAAACTGCTTTTCAGCAGTAAAATAACTTTGTCTTCACTTAAAGGTGTCTAGGTGAGTGTAGGTTGTAGCAGAATTGCCCAGTACTGGAAAGAGAAGCGGATACCTCCGTTTGGCCATAATATAATAATGATTTGAGTCCCTCATCTAGCTGAGGAAATCAACACTGATAATCTCATTGGTCCTTGTGGGAAGGTTGTGGTTGAGTCTGAACAGCCCCTGGTTCTTATCCAAAGACCACTAGAAGCCAGATTCCTGTTGCCCACAAGGAGTTCATTAATTTAGTACATTCAGTTGCTGTGATAGCTTAAGCATATCCAAGTCTACAGTAATCTAAGTGTAGGTACAGGCTGGACTTGGAGCCTGCACTTGTACATAAAACTCCCAAATATTCTTCATGCTACATAGCAATCCACCCAGAAATTGCTAATCCGAACTCCAGGCAGAATATTTCATCCATGCACAATACTGAGCCCTGGAAAAGGCTAATGGGAAGATCTGTTCATTCTTTGAGTGAAAGGAAGTGAGCGGTTTATTCTTTTCCAAACACATTGTTGACTAGTAACGCTGCAAGTATTTTAGCTCTACAGCACCAGGCTGAAAAATGACAGACTGGCGTTAGGCCTCAGCAACCTAAAGAAATTTAGACTTGGTCCTCCCACAAAATTCCAAACCTGGGAGAAGTTTAAGAGTTAGAAGAAAGCAAATGCTATTCTAGTCTTTTGAAAAGTCAGAGACCAGCTTCGCCTCAAAAGGAGAGCAGCTAATCCTGGAAACCATTTCAGGGCATATAAAGGCAAGCAAAGAAGGGGACAAGGAGTACGCAACATGGATTCATCAAGGAGAAATTGAGCCTAACCATGCTCTTGAGACAAGAGAGGCATGGTCAAAATGGGGCAAGTCCAGCTAAGGGCCAGGCAGCTCATGAAGGTTCTGGAGCTTTGGTTGCCTGAGGAGAGGCTGTGAAAGCTGGGACGGTTGAGGCTGGAGAAGTGGAGGCTCAAGGGGATCTTCTGCAGGAATATAAACACCTGCTGGGGCCTGGGCTAGGAGAAAGGTAGGGCTGGACTCTTGCCAGTGGTGTCCAGTAACAGCACAAGAGGAAATGGGAACAATACAAAACACAAGCAACTCCAACGAAACACAAGAAAACCCTGTTTTAATCATCAGCTGCACTCTGCTGGAATTTTTCCCTTAATGCTGTTTGGTCATCCCCACAGGGCCACACTTGTCACCTCATTGTGGGGCACGGGCTGCGGTGGCTGTCGTGGGCAGGGGACGGCTCCAAGCGCCTGCTGCGCCGGATCCTGCTGCTGCATCTCCATGGCTGCTCCTGCGGTGCTCGGGTGTGCGCCGGGGGCAGGGTGTGCATGAGTGCACCCTGGTGAACCTAACAGGGAAACCAGCGTGGCTGCTGTTGTTGCTGTCACTGCTGGAGGAGCTCCTCTGCTGACGCGCTGTTGAATGCAATCTTCATCCTCAATGACCATTGGATGAGCTTCTGTTGGAGCTCCCAACATGCTACTCCTGGAAGTCATTTTCAGCTCGCGTTGTGTGCAGCATGGAGGTGACAGTCTGCTGGCAGAGTGAGGCACTCAGATCTGGTAACTAACCTGACTCTCTCAGGTGGACCACAGGGAACACCAGGAACACCTAGAAGGCTGCCTAAGAGGACAACACCCAAAATGGGTGCCAACAGATGCGTGAGACAAGCTAACGAGCTGGGTGAGTCTCCATGCTTGCAGCTACTCTGCAGCGCATTGGGCATGGTGCAGGGCAGACTATGCTAGCTGAGCCTGCTTGGAGTGGGCTGGGTTACATGAGGACCTCTCCAGATGTCCCTGGGCAATGGCCACAGGTGTGAGGGGCTGCCCAGAGCTGAGCTTCATTGTGCCCACCATGTCCCCCCCCCCCCGCCATCAGTGCATGGAGAAGACACGGGTGTGTGGTCAAGCGCACAGCAGTTCTGGAAGGTACGCCCCTCTGAGGACCAGGAATAATCCCAAGGACATGCAGGGGGATGTGGAACTGGCTTTGGACCCCAAAACAGTGGACAAAGCATTTCTGAGGGGATCTTTAGAAAGAGATGAGACCCTTCAGGACGAGCCCTAGGTTGGAGAGGCTGAATCTTTTTGACAACAGGAGAACACAGCATCTCCTGGCCTGCAGCCTCTTTCTTTCCTTGCTCAAGACGAGGCTGACATTGGACCCAGCAAATGTGAGGTTTGCACAGGCATGCAGGCCAGCCTTGATCCTTTCCAAGCGACGGGCACTTCCCTGCCAGCCCAGAGTTAAAGAAACGCAGACCAGCATGTGGGTGCACAAAGCAGGTGCTCCCTGAGCTTTATTAAACACAGCGCCTTACAAAGCATGTTCACACATTTCCCGGTTGTCCGCTCAGCTCTGCCACGTCCTTTCAGGCCTTGCTTTCCCCATGGAAGGGGAACCTAGTCCCACCTTCATCCTCAGTCTGTGCCACGAGCCCAGGTGAAGCTCCTTCGAATGGGATCCTAGATGAGCATGTACAAGTGGGCCATTAAGAGAACGTTGCACATCAGTGTGAGCAACAAGGCCACCAGTTCTGGCTCAGTGTTGGGAGCTGGCCTGTCCTCCTGATCCCTGCTCCTCTCCGTGCTCCTCTGAGCTGGGGCCTCGCAGACCATGAGCAGGAATCGCTCGCGGCTCTCGCTGCGTCTCCTGGGGGACCTGCTGCGGTGG
>JAVCKT010075114.1:0-15183 GCA_032273925.1 Rhynchotus rufescens
CGCCGCGCGTTCCCCGCCGCTCCGCTCCGCTCCTCCGCGCGCCGCCTCGCCGGCCTGCGGCGGGCCCCGCTGTCAGCCCGCCCCTGCCTGCGTGCGGGAGCGGCGCGGCGCAGGCAGCGGCGCGCGGGCTTGCGCTGCGCTCGGCTTTTATCGATGCTGGGGGCCAAAGCCGCGGCGAGGCGGGCGCCGCTCCCCCGGCGGCCGCGGGGGACACGCGGGGGCAGCGGCGGCCCCGCGGAGCCCCGCCGCCCTCCTCCTCGCCCCAGAGCCTTCCCCGGGCCGGGCCGGCAGGCGTTGGTGGAAACGGGCGGCGTTTCTGGGCGGGGAACGCGCCTCGCGCGGCGGGGTTCGCCTCAGGGCTTTGCGCGGGGTCTGCGCGCTCGAGTGCCGACTGCGGGCGTTGTTGTTAGAACTGCGCCTGCTCTCGAACGCCCAGATCGCGGCCTTTGGGCCCGCTTTGTGTTTGCCCTCCCGTGACAGCCCTCGAGAGCCCGCGGGCGCGCCTGAAGGCGGTGGGTTCTGCTCCCAGCCAGGCCCCGGTGCGGGTGGCGACGCTCCGCAGAGCTTGGCTCTCGCGCAGGGAGCGCTTCCCTGCTTCCAGCCGCGGTTTCCGTGGCACGTGCATCCCCTGGATCCACGCTCCTCGGCTGGCGAGGGGAGCGTTGCGCCAGGGAAGGCTGGGGAGCCTGGAGAGAAAAGTTTAAATGCACCTTTCTCTGCGCAAGCTTTGTTTGCAGGTGCTTCTCAGGCAACGGAGCTCACTTTTAGGCTTTAGCACTCGTGATTTTGTTCGTGTAGGGTGCCTGAATTCATTTCCAAGCGATTGTAGCTGCTACCTCATCCGTCGCGTCCAAGGAAACCCTTAAATCTCTTAGCCACAGGAAGTGAATTTCTGCCATCCTTCGTTTCTGAGTGAATTTCTTCCTTGCCTTGCTTCCTTCGGTAGCCACTGGTTTTGAATGAACAAATGCTAAGCCAAGAGCAACCTAAAATAAAACGATAAAAGATTAAATGCTTAGGATTGTAAGCTTTGTGAGTAGCAGTGTGTCAGTGCAGTTGTAAAGCTTTTAATATTCTAAACAATCCAGCCATCATTATAGAAGTATAACAAAATAGATTCTAGACCTTAATATTTTTATACATTTGTTCTGTTTGGCATCTATGTAGTGAATGTTGATTGCAGCAGGCATGAGAATTGCTTTGGCCTCTAAGGATTGGCATTTTTTTGTTATGTTCTAAAAATTATTGCTCTTTTGTTAATATTTTTGGCTTTGGTACGTTTTAATGTTTTTTGAGGGTGTCATTAGATACGATAAAGGCTTTTGCATATAAACCAGGGTTCAGAATGAGCAGAGGTGAGTGCTTCGACAAGTGGGGAGCCTCAGACTTTCAGGCATGTGTTTCGTTCGTGAACCCGTATAGAGGGACACGAGAAGGGGTTTCTGTGCCCCTCGCGGACACTGCTTGAGGAAACCTGCTTGCTTCAGTTCCTCATTTGCTCCTGCGCTTTGCATCGCCGTTTCCTCCGTGCGAGGCTCCTTTCCCCTCCGCCAGGACGGTCTCGGGGTGAACGCACCCCTCAGCTGCTTTTTGAGCTTGGGGAAGATGTGGGTTTGTTTTCCAGGCTCTCCCCTGGGCAGCTGGAGCATGGAGGGTGCTTCCCACCAGCTGTCCGCGCTTCTTTGCACGCCGGATTTTCAGGAACTTGCATTTGCCCTGGGTTTGTGTGTTTGCCTTGTGCTGACTCTGAAGGGAAAGTTTATTAGTTGAAGTTTTTTGCAAGCTTTAAATGGCGCAGAAGCATCGGTGGAGATCTGGGCAGTGCACTACCGAGAGGATAAAATCCCATGCAGCATTCCTCTCGCTTGTGGAAGCTCACCCGCCTTTTTGGAAGTTATTTTGCAAGAAACGAATTTCTGTGGGCGCCACGTCTCGCTTCCGCGCTCGCCCTACCCGTTTTGAGGCCCTTCCTGGCGGGTGCTTTGGTAGTTACTGACTTCCCTCCGTGTTGGAAGCGGGTGCAGTCCCTTGTGAAGCGCCCTTGTGTCCTGCCCCGTTGGGGACAAGGACATTTGTGCCCCTCTGTGGCCGGGTCGGCGCCTGCCGGAGCCGGCCGCCCCGCAGAGACATCCTGTTTGCTGCTGTCTTTCGGCAGCTGATGCAAGCTCTTCTGCGCCTAATTGCTGATTATAGTTACGCGTGTTTACACGGCGATGCGTCCTGCTGCCTTGGGAAGGCTCTGAGAACCATTTCTGTAAACAGAAATAGTGCAAGAAGTTGCAGAAAGGTAAAGCCTCTGCAGTTGTGTTTTTGGAGCTGTGTCACATAGCGCCTTTACTCCCGAGTTGCTGAAGCCAACGGAAAGCTGCGTGTGGGCTTAAGGCAGGTGCCGGCTCTGGGTAGTCTTGACCAAAACCAAGATTTTCTGCGACTTCAGCGCCACTAACTCTGGCCTGTTTGGACAAAACAACAGAAATATGTCTAGGTTGCCCCTATAAACACACATGTGCATGCACAGGGTAATGAAGCCTAGGGAAGTTGTTAGTGTGTGCACCTAGGCTGCTATTAAGTTGAAAACCTCATCCTGTCTCCTGGTATTTTGCTTGTTGTTGATTGCTAAGAGTAATGTAGTGTGACTGGAACTGAAAGGACGATTTCTTTCTCTCCCTCCTTCTCCGCAACATTTCCTGTGTTTGACAGGTCTCCGCTGACCATCAGTTTCATTTTGATTATGGTCACAGAGAACCGCTGTTACACAGATGTTTAAAAATTTTAAACAGATGTTAAAAATCATGAAAATTGGCAGGGCAAAGGCTGGACTCGCAACTGAATATACTTAAGAACAGAATGAGCACAACAGTAACAAATCTCCTCCTAACAAAACTGATAAAACTGATTAAATTTCCAAATGTTGGACTTTCCTTATTTGAAAATTGTTCAATTGCAGAAAAATAATCTTGTCCTCTTACTTGGGCAGGTGGAATTACTTGAGATGTGGTTCCTGAGCTTGTATAAAACAGGGGTGACGAACCTGTGTCTTACAGCCCCGTTCTGCTGGGTGGTTAATTTTGTGTGGCAGGAGGTCCCTTGATTCCTCCCCTCCTCGCACTGTTGCTGGGTGATACTGGGATGTCTGTTAATGGGCATCCAGCTGACTGTTTGTAAAGGGGCTCATTCACCCACAGCAAGGAAGAGATAATCCGCCCAGGTGTGAAACACGTAGCCACAACCTAACAGCAACGCTTGTGAAGGATGAATTTGCACGTGTGTTTATCCCTTCATTCTTGTGAAATAGGAAAAAAAAAAAAAAGACAAAATATAAAAGGAGCAAAAAAACTGCACCGTGACAGGCGTTGCTTCTGAGAGCCCTGGTGGGCCTTGGCGTGGCATGTTGCAAGGTAAGGGTCCGTGCATTTTTAGGGGATTTTTTAAATAATATTTTTTAAAATAATGTGCTGTCATTTCTTGCCTTGTTCATAGCAGCTGGATTGACCGTCAGAGCTACCTGACGTGGATGGCAGCTGGGAGCTGGCACATGTCATCACCTGGTCCTGGTCAGGGCAGGAAAAAAAGTAGTTCAGAGCGCTCAAAGTGAGCGAGATGCAGATTTCAGAAGGAAGTTTCGTGCTTGTTTTGGTCATGGTTTGGGCAACAAGTATCACTTTTTTGGCCAACTAGCTTGTTTCAGAGTAAGCAAGATACACTTCAATCCAGAGATTGTTTTCAGAGGCCTTTAGTATGCTCAAGTATTTCATAAATTGTCCTTTGAGTGAGAAATCCTCCAGAGGTTTTACTGTCTTGTAATATTGTAAGCATTTTGTAGTGGTTGCACTTAGATTCCCTGACTGTTTTTGAGGATATACATGTGCACACACACATCATGTTAGGATATTAGAGTTGCCTGGCTTGCTGATGACATCCAGTAAAACGTGTCCCCCATATGCACTCGAGGTGAGGTATTTTATACTGACCTGAGGTGTGGCCTCCTCCTGCTCCCTTTTCCAAGGAAGGTGTTGGTGGTTGTGACTCCATGTAGCAGGGAAACACATCCCGGGCGCTCCTCCTTGCGCGAGGGCTCGTCTTGTCGGGATGGTGTGGATGCTTTTATGGAGGTGTTTATCAAGGCTGCTCTCCAAGGCAGGTTCTCCTCAACACCTGCAGGATGCTGCAGGTCAGGGGCTGTCTCGGGGGGGTATCCCCAAAAATCCCAGGGCCACTTGGGGGTTTGTTTCTGGAAGCACCCATTCCAGCGGGCTGGGAATGTCACCAAGGCCACTGTGCGCCTGCAGGAGCCAGACCATCCACACACAACTTACGTTTTGTTGTGTTTTTTCCCCTCTATGCCCTCCTACAACTATGTTTAAACCTTATGCCACAGCGCAAAAAATGTTGCATTTTGAGCTGTTTGTGTTTATAAATTGGTATATTTTTTTCCCCTCTGACATTTGTCGCCTATTTTTTATTAGCTGCAAGGCACGGACTGGAAAGTTCCCACAGCTGTTGGTTGCGGCTTAAAATATGTTTTAACTGCTGCACTTGAAACATGTTGTGACTTGTAGGAGCCCTTCGGCTTGGTGGAGGGTGGGAATCAAAGCGTTACAAAATTACATTGGAAGGGGGGAAATGTATTTTGCAGTTTTAGCCAGGGGTTTGAGGTCATTATTGAAGTCTGTAGGGAGTTGGTCAACAAATTGCAGTACTTAGTTGCGGCTCGGTAATTGTGGCATGCTAAAAAAATCCTTGCTTTTTGATGATGGGTATTTGCATGCATTTTACTTTTTTTTTTGGGAAAAAAAGAGTCTGCTGGCTGCAGATGTACAGCTAAAAACGGAGGCCGATGAATCAGTTTCTGCCATGCAGTGCTTGATATGCCAGCCGAGCATCAGCTTGCCTGGTGGATGTTTGCACGATGCATTGTGAGCTTGTTTTGTGTACAGACCTGCATTTTTGTGCTGGGATGGCTTGTAGCAGCTTGGGTTTGGACTTTAAAAAGGAGTCCTTGGACTTCTTTTTTAAAGCTCCACTTCCTCTCTGCAGCCGCGCGCTGCTGCGTCTGTGTGGGGAAGTGAGCAAACCCGTAACGGAGCAGCCTCAACCGTTGTACCTGACTGCTTCTGTTTAGAGATAAAGCTTTTATTTTTGTTTTTATTTATTTTTATTTCATTGATTTTTTTTTTTTTTTGCATAAGAGGCTGTATATTGCTTTCTGATGAGGAACATTTGTCCTGGTCCACTGTGTGTTTGGAGGCTCCAAGAACCCCGTTTTGCTATCTTCCATGAGACATGGAAAGTCTCTAGATCATTGTTAATGGCAAGTAACTTGGTATTTGAGCAATGCCTTTTCTGTTCTGCCATATTTTGTGGTCTCGTTGTGTGATCTGGCTTTTTTCTTTCTCCAGCTTTTGTAATTTGGCAGACCTCTTGCTTGGTCAAATATCTTTGCAAAGTCCGTGCAAAGCCTGTAGACTTTACCTGGTAATTGTTTGGTACAGATAACTAGGCCAATATTTTTAACTGATGTCTGAGTAAACCAAATATAACCAGCGGTAGAGACCATGTGGTTTGAAGAAATTTAATAGTAAAAATGTATTATAAAGTATTGCTTTATTATACACCTTGTTTATTATAAACCTTTGTTGCTTGGGCAATTTATCAGCCAAAGAGAAAACAGAAGCACTATTAGAAACAGAAGCTTTCACATTTTAAATCTGATTAAATCCTGTCTGGGACTGGAAACTAGTGTGCACATTAGTCAGCTTTTATATACAATGCTAATAATATGGGCAGGATCATTCTGGTGGAGATCACAGCCCGTTTTATCATAACATCACTTTAATGTTATAGGCTTCCACTTTGACGTTGTGGTCTCCTTACGCTTCCAAAGCCAAGCGAACTTTCAGGTTGCGTTCTGGAGGGTTGTGCTTGTCCTGGCATTGACTCCAAGGGGCCTTTGCAGGAACACGGGGCTTCCACGGAGGAGGATGAGCCGTGTCCTGGGCCGTGCCAGGAGGCCGTGTCCGCAGGTCACCACGGGGCTCTCGCTGCCCGTGCCGGCCGGTGCCGCGGGTCTTGCTGTGACAAAACCTCGCGGTTAAGGACACGGAAGCCTGTGGTATTATCTGCAAAAACAGGGATTTGCTCAGTGCTTTCATTAGTTAGGAACATGTTATGGGTGAAAAATGAGGGAACAAAGGCGTGAAATACCCCGTATTGTCTTTGTGCTTCCAGCCGCCTTTTAATGTGCTTGCCAGCGCTGCACGCAGCGGTTATCTCCAATTTAAAATCAAGAGGGAGGCTCATTTAGTTATTGACTCTAGGAAAGTTTCCAAAATGCTCTGTCAACAAAGTACAGTATGCTGGGTTTGGTAACCATTGCTTTTGCTTGAGCAGAATAATGCTTATAGGAGCGATCCTGCTGCATCCCGCTAAGGGTGTACAGAGCCTAAGGTGAGACAGTTTCTTTATTTTAATGTACACAAGCCTGGATCCCTTTGAGTGAATCACAGCAGTGCCCTCCCTCCCTACCTGAGTGATGTTTTAATGCCGTTTGCTCTGTGGCATGATGCCTGTCTTATGATGGGATGAGATGGGAAATCGTGGGGTGTGTTTTTATAGCTCAGCATTAAATTCTTCAAACGTAACTTCTTTGGATATTTGTTCTGTAATGTGTAAAAATCAGTCAGTGTGCCAGGTACCATCATTTAGGACGTAGCTGGTTACAGTGAGCCTTGCTGGTGTCCTCTTCCTTGAGGCGCAGGCAGAGTTCACCTTAATCAGGGTTTGTAAACCCCAGGTTTTTCAGGTTCCTGGGTGAAACTCCAATGTCCTGCACGGCTTCTGATGTCTGCGGCGTGCCCTCCAAGGCAGCTGTGTGACTTAGCAGGACGCCGTTGGAAGGGGAGACGCAGACGAGAGCAAGCCACGAACAAGCCGCGTGGTCTGCAGCCCTTTCTGTTCCTCCTGTGCTGGCTGAGGGCTGCTCCAGACCACTGTCTCCAAGCTCCGTGTGCCTCTTGGTAGAGGAGCCTTTGCAGACACCTGGTCCCCAGCACTTCAAAAGAGGCCTTTAAAGGCTCACAACTTTGGAGATAGTTTTCTAGGAATTCTTCAGCTGACTACAGGACGAAAAATTAAAAGGCAGTGATCAAGCAGGCGTGGTTCAGTCCCTCAGTCTGTACTCCTCTATATCCTGCCTCCAAAAAACACTGCCCTGGAGCAGCCTTTCATCAACAGCAGGTTTGCGGTTGCCTCCATGCTAAAACTACGTCTTTGAACCAAAAAGTTTCAGAATTGCCTTGCGTGTTACCTGGCCCTGTGAGCCTATTGCCACGTTCTGGGTCTGTGGGGTTGGGTTACGTTGCTGCCTGCTGGGAACATCCCAAATAAATGTTGTGTGGATGGCTGCGTTGCAGAAAGAATGGTTGTTTCATTCCTCACGCTGCTTCTCCCGGGTTGTTCTGTTTCCTTTGAAACAACAGGCTTGGAAAGGAAAAGTAGCCAGGATTTCTGGCTGCTTTGGGTAAAATATCCGGATAATATATCAAGCAAACCGTGAACACATGCAGCTATGATGTGAAGTCAGTAGATGTTTTGCTAAAAGGCAGTTCTCTCCCTGACAGTTGGTTTGTTGACGCTTTGCTGCGTCCCTCTGTGCACTGTATTCCCCAAAGCCTTGTGCTAGTCCCTGGAGTTCATTGCCCAGCAAACAGCATTGACACAAAAGCTACCTCTCTGCTCAAGTCCACCTTAAACTCGCTTTAAAGCTGGCCGGACCTCACTTAAGCTGCTCAGGCTTTGGAAGCAGACTCCGGTGTATGTTGAGGAGAGGCCCCTGGAGCGCAGCTGAACGTGCGGGAAGGGGCTGGGCTGCACGAGGGAGGCTGTGGAGGCCGCGGCAGGAGGCTGCCCAGCGGCTTGGCAGGGCCTGGCCGAAGCAGGGGACGTGGCCTCGCTGCTGGGAAGGCCCGGCACCCATGGGAAGCAGTTTGTTTCCCAATCCTTGGGGACTTCAGGGTTAGGGGAGCAGCCTTGTCTTTTCTGTGTCTCACAGTCAGGATCCGCTCTGCAATCCCTTTCCATAAACAGCGGCTAACTCTGGATTTAAGGATCTCGGAGGAGACACAAAGGAGGTCAAGTGTCTTTTTAATCTTCGTCGTTGCTCTGAGGCCAAGTAGGACCTTTTCTGTTAGCTGATCTCAGCTGTGCTTGGAAATGAACTGGAACAGCTACTCCAAAATAGTTATTTTGGATGGATATTTTGGTGTGCTACTCGTATTCTTGTATTAAAAAAAAAAAGTATTTTGCTAGTCTGTTTTCTGGAAGTAGAATAACTACTTTCTATATTATTCTACAGTAACTATTTTAGTAAACGTTTAAGTGTAGTAGAAAAGGTCTAATAAAAAGAACAAAGACAAACTTTTCCCCCCGATTTAAAAGAGGATGTTCCTGCTAAGATATTAAAAATAGTCCTGTTCACTCGGATGTTTAGAAAAGAACATAGCAGTGGTAAGCTTTATGGGGCCTGACTTGAAATATTTCATATTCATTAGCAAACAAGTACCAATTAATTTTTCATTATGATGCTTGGGGAATAGACTGCGAGGAATGGTATTTAACCGTGGCTGTTTGGCAATTATGACCCTGTATATAATAACAGACTCGATAAATTCTTGATGCGAGAGCACACCATTAATCAGCGCAGAGTTAATTAGCGGCGATGCTTAGACGGGCGGCAGCGCCTACGAGTCTCTGGATTTCAGTAGCGCTGCAGGCTGAGAAATATTTGCCTTGTCTGAGGCAGGAAGAGAGGCCCGTTCACATTCCCACGGAGTTTCCCTCAAAAGTGATGCTAAAGAGGGAGCTCGAGACTCCCTGCAGCACTGAGGCACCCTTGTTTCTGTTGGGAGCACCAGCCTCTTAGTCACTTAAATGCTTCTTCGGCTGTAATTTTTTGTCTGGATTGTTTTATTGTTGGCTTGCTGTGCATATTAATAGGAGGGCTGGATTGCAAACCCAGAGCTGTGCATTTTTAATCGCTGGCTTGTCTATATTCTTTAGAAGCGCATCCTTCTGAGCCGCTTTCGTGGTTGCGGGTGCTGCAGAAGGTACCGCGGAAGCGCTGGGTCGTCTGAGTCCCAGGGGGCCCTTGAGCTCTGCTGCAAGGAGAGAGAGCAGCTGGGTCCGGCATCTGCAGCTCCCTGCGTCAGAAACCTTCATATCCCCGTTCAGCCTCAAAAGGACCATTTGACCGAAGCCTGTAGCACAAGCTCTTTTTCTTTCTGTCCCTCCAGGAAGCGCAGTTAAAGGTAACCCTTCCTTCCCCTGCCCCAGGCTGTTAGTATTAGCTACAATGTCTGCTTTTATTGGTAAAAACATTTCCAGTGAGGGCTAGGACAAATCAAAGATTTAAATATTTCTTTTCTTTTGTGTAATGGTCATTTGCTTTGAGCGTCGAAGGAAGCATTTTATTTGCCTCCTCTGCTGACAGAGACCATCGTTTTCCCCTTCTTGGCTTCCTTTATGGCCTCGGTGCCTTTGGGAGGCCCTTGGTGGCTCTGCAACAATGAGCCCCTTGTAGGCGCTGGCAGCGGGCACGGAGGGAGAGGAAGGCAAGAAGCTCTTGTTTGAGATGTCAGCGTGGCAAGCCAGGATTCGGCTCGTCTCTGCCCCCGCACAAATGAGCCCTTTCTGCCTCAGCTGCACAGCTTCTGTATTCGGTACAAAGAGAGGCAATAACTCTTAAATGATGGAAAAACAACTCCCCGCAACCGGGGGAACAGCAGCACCTCTTGCTGTTAACCCCCAGATGCAGCTGGAGGCTGCATCCCGCCGTTCTCCCTTTTCCACTCCCCATCCAGCTGCCTCGTGGGCGGCTCGGCGCGGCTCTCACCGGCTTCGTAGGCAGCAGGGTTCAGGAAAGGCACTTCTGTGGCGCTCGTAACTTTCTCAAATTGTGCCTGTTCTGCCTGGTTTGACATGAGTCACGGGGGAGAAAAGCCGTCACCCCGGGAGCAGACACCTGAGTGAAGAGACAACAGTGTTTTGGGCTAACATTAATGACAATTGTTTTGTTTTGGACTGCCTCTCCAATATACATTTGAACATGTGTAGTATATAGCGCATATAGCAGCCCTTAGTGTATAGCCTTGAGATGTCTGGATTGCCCCAGCTGTAATTCTCTTTGGACCACGTTTGTTCCCTGGGCTGAGGGGACCTTCTGTCTTGGCCACAGGCCAGTGTGCCCTGTTCTTCCTCCTCAGAGCCTCGCAGAACATGGCCTGTGCTGTCCCAAACTGGTGTCCCAGAAGACTTTAACACGTTGGGCTTTACTCCTTCATTTTTCCCCCTCTGTCCAATTAGTGCAGCCTCTTTTCCCTTCTCGGCAGCGCGATGGTGTCTGTGGTGCTGTGGCCTTGGGGGAGAGGTAGCAGCTGCAGCTTCCTCTGCAGCGGCCCTTCCTCCTTTCCTTCCTCCTGGCTCTCACTAGAAATCCCTTGCATTGCCATCTAGGCTTTATCAACCCTTTCATTCTTGATTTTTGCAAGAACTTGGATTGTTTCCTCCTTGTAATAGCTAAAGGCGGGAGCTGGTGGCAGCCAGAACAAGGGGCATAAGTTTTCAAATGGTTTTAGGGATGATAAGTCCTTTGTGGTTCATCGTTTCACGTGTTTCTGAGCATCCTGAATAGGTTCTCTTAAAATAGGTTATTTTGGGCCTTATAAACACCCAGTACCTTTTCTCTTTGCCTTGAACAGGAGAAATGTTTTTATAAATATATTTAGAAGCTGAAGACAATTAGTATTCAAGATCCTTTAAGTAGTGTGGGAGGTGTGCAAATAATGCATAAAATCAGAAGAAGCTGAAAAGCTAAAATATAAAATAGCCATGTCAATGTGAAGCTTTTAGTTGTTATTTTTGAGAGATTAGGAAGGATGGAGGGAAATAGAGGCCTAGAGACAGACAGACATTTCATGCCCCCCTTCCCTTTTTCTTTCTTTTTTTATTTTTTGAAGGGAGAAACAAGCCATGGGATGACTCAATTTATTCCCAGCCTTGTGAACTATACAACACAAATTGCTGAGCCACGCATTTATAAGCTTCTAGGGAACACTAAAGTAATTAAAAGAAATACATAAAAGCATAGAAACAAATGTTAATACCAACAAAGGGCCTGTATCTTTTACTGCTACTACTTTCTTCTTGAAGAGATTCATTTTTGGCACCATAATGCCATTTCTTGTGCTCTGCTCGTGTTTTTGAAGCTTGAATTACAGTCAGCTGCCTCCTTGACTCCCCTGCAGATTTCTTCTCTGCATTTAATGGTATTCAGCCTTTTTTATAGTATAAGGAAAGAGGTTTTGCTCTTCACCAGGATAATGCCAGTGCGTGGCTCTGCCTGTTCTCGGGGCAGGTTTTGCAGGTGCAGGGTGTAAGGGGAGGCCTGGAGGGGACACGAGGCCCCGTGTGGAGCTGCACACGTTGTCCTCAGGAGTCCCTGGTGTGTCGGGCTCTGGACTTTGCAGAAGTGAAGTCTTTGCTGCCCATTTCCTGCCCTGTTCGGCTTAGGGGACTTTCTGTGCACTCTTTTAGAAACCAACACCAGCCAAACCAGCCCTGTGAAGATCCTGACCTGGCGGTAGCTGCTGCAGCTACGGGGGGAATAATGAGGAACAGCAACTGCTCCGGTTGTTCCTCCTGAAAGTCTGACGAGATAGGCTGGCACCTGGGCCATTTTTTTTTGCTCTTCCTCAATTGAGGAGGTGATAAAAGAACCCTCTTTCCCTTGTGCACCCCTTTTCCACAGCTGCTTTGTTTTATTTGCAGAGCCTCGGGAGGGTGAAGGGTGCTCCTCCCATTCCATGGGTGCAAGAGCCTCTCTTGGGCAGAACTGCTGCAGTCTCCCCCTCAGTGGGGCAGGAAGAAAGGAGCGCTCGGTATGAATGGAAATTACAGGATTTTGTTGCCAAGGCAAGCAGTTCCAGCGCACACAAAAAGTACACTATTGTCTAGTTTCATGAAAGCTGTAAAACGAGGGGAAAATAATTGCAATCCCGAGCTATTCCTGTAACTATGTAAAGAATTTAACTGTCTGAAGCTACTCGTCAGTCTAAGGTAGCAATGGCTGCCTTGTACTGCCTCTTCTATCCAGAAGCATTTTTAATCCTTAAATGGAGCAATGTGGTTGCTTTCTTGCATGCCAGCACAAGTATTTCCAGTGGGTTGCAGGACGAATGAATGGAAGGGAGAAAAGAAACTGCAGTGATGTTTTCTGATCACAGTTTCTTTTTCTTCTGGTGGCTGCTGATCACACTGGTGTTTCCCTTGCTTGTATGAATTTGAAAGCTTTTTGGGGGGTGTGGGGGGGAAATATTTCTTGTTCTTTTTAGCTTTATAATACCGAGAGTGAGTGCCTTCTGATACAGAAATCCTGTGTGATAAGGCAAGTGTTCTCTATGACTGATGCCAGTTGGTTCTTTAAAGTACATGCTCTGAAACCACATTGTAAACATTGCTTTTACCATAACAGGCTGCCTCGGTCCCAGCTGTGTTCTTGTTGATCCATTCTCCATTCTAGTAAATTTTGAATGAACCTGTGGAGGGATTTGTTCCAAATACAGGGAAACCTCCTGGGAGATGGCGGGCAGTAGGCATTTGCAAGATTGCCATGCTTCCCTTGGAAAGACCGTGCTTGTAGCACTTGCTCTTGCAAATGGAAAGAATTGTCTTATAAGGTAGGCAGTGCTGCCCCAACATGAGGGCATCAGGATTCCTCCTGCTTCTCCATATGGTTGTGTGAGGACATTCCTGTCTGATTTGGAAAAGGAAGTGATGGGTCTGCATGTAAATTCACTCTTCCCTATTTTTCCCTTTTTTCCTCCCTACCCTTCCCCAGGATATCTGAGACTCTCTATCTGTACTTGTCGTGTCAAACTTGCTGTCTTGCTTCCTTTTTAACCCATAAAAGACCATCACCGAAATTTTTATCTTCATTTGTTCACCCCTTCTGAATTTTCAGTTGACTTCTTTTTCTTCTCTACTCTTTTGAAATTCTGTCCTGGTTCTTGCTCCCCGAGCTGTGATTTCGCTTGACTCCTGCTCCCCCGCAGCAGGAGTTCCCTGCAAGGAGAGGAGCTGCTGGGACCAAGAGGAATCTCTGGAAAATGTATCTGAAAAAATAGCACCCAGATGGGAGGCCTGGCCAAACAAACCCAGGTATTTCTCATTAACAAAGGAGTGTTGCTTTGTGCACGTGTTTGAGCCAGCAATGATTTTACACTGAAGTAGCCCGTGAACATTGAACCTTACGTTGAACTGGTTTCCGCTAGGAAACATGAGGAACTTTACAGTCAAGAAAAGTCATTCTCTTCTGTGTGGTCACTTTTCTTCTTGGAAAGTCGTTCTCTCCCGTGTGGTCATAAAACGCCGTGCCTCATAGTTTATATTCTGTTTGATTTTGAACCATCTGTTGCTAAAATAGGTGTGTGAAGTCATTTTTCATGGAACGAGGAGGCATCCCTGCTTATAGTCGCAGTATTTCTGGTGTGTGGCTCTGTAAAGCTTATGCTTAAAACAGCAGTAAGATGACATGCTGACTCTAAAATGTAGGAATTGTTATTGGATGCTTAGGAATGTGGCCAGTGTACAGATATAAAGTAAAAAATCCAACTCTCGAGTACAGTAATAAAAATTAAGACAGTATGCTTTTATTTTTGGAAAAAAAAAAAAGGACAAATGTGATTTTGCAGTCCTATTATTGTAAATTTCAAAGTACCTGCTGTTCTCTCTCTCCTGATTCATTTCTGTGCTCCTAGAAATAACTCTTAACCCTCAAGCCTGCATGAAAACAGCACACACAGGTCTGCTCCCAACTTCTATTTCAAGTTACGTGTATTGTAAATTATTTAGATTAAGCACGTATCTTGGCTGGAGCGGGGTGGTTCCAGCTGCCGCTGGCATGCGGTGCGTCCGCAGGAGCCCTCGTGAAGGGTGGCTGCCCAGACCGCCACCCCTGAAATGACCGAGGTGGCATCATTTTGGGGACAAATGTGAGGAAAAGCTTTTGCTCGGTGAGTGACGCGCGTGCCCTGGGGGACTGTGGGCAGATTTGTGTGTCCTGCAAGCGTTTTGCTGCCTGTGCCTTGCTGACTTCCACGGCGATGCCGTGGCCGTAATCACCGTGCCCCACATCTCCCTACCGCCGTCTCCTCCATTGCAGGAAGGAGAAAACTAGACGTCTGATCGTGGACTTTCCTTTGAGGTTTGGTCTGTCCGACCGGCGGCCGCAGAAATGCAGTCTGCGGCTCCTATGTGTTTCGGGGTGTTGCATGTGAAACGTATTTTTACTTGGTGATTTTGTCTGAGGACTTTCTGGGGTGACAGAGCTGTGTGTTTCTAAATAATTAGCTGCTTGGGATGAATTTCTTGCTTTCTGGCCTAACCTCTTCTGTGGCGTTTTGCACTGTTGCAGGTTTCGTCCCTGGTGATCTGTGTACAGTCATCTGGACCCGGTACTTTAAAATCCTGGTGGAAAATTTTGCGCTGGTGCCAGAGTATTTGTCAGTGGTCACAAATAAAAGCCAGTCATTTCTGAAATTAAAGACATTAGGAAGAGGCTACTCTTGTCCTTCTGTGCACCAAGCTAAAAGCAGGGATTGTGTGATGGTAGCCTCTAGTTTAATTTCTTGATATGACTAAGTTGAGATAACTTTTTTTTTCATGTCAGACTTGACCTTCAAGGCCTTGTCTCAATTATTTGAAGATGAATTTATCTATTTATCTATCTATCTATTTAAAGGGTGGCAAATGTGATGCAACTGCCAAGTAATTGGTTATTAACAATGCTATTTTAGATGCTAAAGAGCTTTTTAATGAAAATTTTCAGTAAAATATGTCTCCCTGCTTAGATTAACTGCAAAGTGAAATGCATCTCCGTTCTGTTGCGTGCTAAGTACACAGCAATTTGCTGCAGATAAGGCAACAAAATCTCTAAGGGTATTCTGCAGCGCAGTGGGCTGTTTTGCGTGCGTAAGGGTTTTTTTTCCAGCGTCGCTTCTAGCATTCGGATCTCAGCAGTCTGTGAAGGCAGAGCTAAGTGAATATTGCTGCTGCAGGAGCATTATCCAATTTTCTGGGATGAGCGTCGGTAACGCAATAGCCCTGGCGGGGTTTTGGTCGCCTCCGTTC